>JAJIBD010014466.1:0-17194 GCA_021461705.1 Cryptotis parvus | reverse complement strand
GGGGGTCATCTGGCTCGTTGTGAGGCTCTGCTGGGGTGGCGGGCCAGGGCTAGAACCCACCATGCCTCCCGGCACCTCATGAGCGGCTGGGCACAGGGAGAGCAAGTAGCAGCTCTGCCCCATGTCTAAGTCTCTGGACAGCATACCTGGGCCGGATTGAAAAAGTCCGGCCCAGGTATTTATGGATGAATAAATAATAATAAACCATACAAGTAAGTAAGGTGTCATCCCTTCAACTTAACACTCTAGATTCTGTTTAAAAACATTTTCCCAAGGAAGAGCCATCTTTCAAGGGTGTCTCAGTCCCAGCGGGAGCAATAGTACAGGTAACTAGGGCGCTTGCCTTGCATGCAGCCAACCCAAGTTTGGTCCTCTGCATCCCATACGGTCCCCTCCAACACTGGCTGAGTATTACTGGGTGTGGTCCAAAAACTAAACTCAAAATAAACAAAACAGTTTATCTGTTACATTTTACCAGGAATGAGGATTTGAGACCAGGCTCATGGAGAAAGTGAGGTCTGGGTACTGGATTCTCAGAAGAAAAGTACCAAACTAGGCCACTTTAAGTCAGAAGAGGCCTTGGTCCTTCATCGATGACTCCACAGTTGAGGGCAAGTATGTAGCCCAATTGCCAAGGTTTATATCCCAGAGCTACTGCTTGGCTGGGGTAGTTTATATGACCTCCAGGTGCCATTTCATCAGCTTCAGAGGAAAAAATGTTTTTGCACCCTCCTCCATTGCTATCACATGGGTTCAGTAACTCGAGCTGGGTAAAAAGCATTTTGAGACCAGACTCGGGGCACCCAACAGAAGATCCATATGAGTAAGCCCATGGAAGCATTGCTGGGATGGACAGCGTGGTGGCACAGGCCTAGCTTTCTGGAGATGAAGTCAGAACCATTTCCAGAGCTGGCATCTGCGAATGGCTTTGTGCCTGGCAAGGGAGGGCCTCTTCACTGCTCCTAGCAGAGGCTCCTGGAATGAGTGGGCAGAGAAAAAGTCCCTTCAAAACATCCTTGGAGAGGCCACCTGAGGGGGCCTGTACCTCCCTTGCTGGCCAGCCTCGTGTTGGATTATTACCAGCCTTCTCTCCACATGCAAATGTGGTGCCATGCTAATAAATCAATTCCCAATCATTAGGGAGCCCATAATAATCCCTTTCACTCAGTCCCTCAAGTTGTTTTACACAGCACCTAATTAACTAATAGCTGAAACTTGGAACTTCTTTCTCCTGGAGACTTCTCACTGCAGCCCTCTCTCCAGGGGGCTTCTGCATTGCCCTGGGCAATTTGCCTATGTGGATTGGCTGGTCTAGGAAATGATAAGCAAGGAGAATGTGGGGGTTACTCTGCTAATGGAAATGGGGGATAAATACATATCATTTAATTAACTGAGCAATTTATCATTGCTCAAAATAAAGTCCCATAAAGTCTTAGTGGTTCTACTTAGGAAGGTCAGGAGGATTGGGAAGATGACTTGAGAGCACACGCTTTGCATGAGGAACCCTGAATTCTATCCCAACAGTGCATGCTCCCCTGGAGCACACCAGGATATTCCCAGAGTTCCACTAGATGTAGCCCCCAGTGCCCCACCCCCAAGATAATGAAAGGTCAATAGTGGGACTGGAAAGATAATACAAAAGGCAAGGTACATGCCTTGCACATGGCTGACCCAGGTTCAATCCTCGGCATTCCATATGGTCCCCCAAGCCTGTCAGTAGTATTCCTGAGTGCAGGGTCAGGAGTAATCCCTAAGCACTTCTGGGTGTGGCCCAAACCCAAAAAGAAGAAAAAAAAAAGCAAAAGGAAAGGGGAAAGACGGAAGGAAAGGGAAGGGAAGGGACGGAGGGAGGGGGGGGGAGAGAAGGAAGGGAGGGGAGGGAAGGGAAGGAAATGGAAGGGAATGGAAGGGATCGGAGGGAATGGAAGGGGAAGAGGAAGAGAAGATCCATAAATCACAAAGTTGTGAACTTTATGGAGATGGTCCCAGCTTTTTCCTCTCACCACATCTGTGGCCCTTGGCCAGGGCTAGGCACTTGACCACAAGACATTCTGCTCATAAAACCAGCTGACAACAGTTAAGGTGTCCTGAATTAAAGTATCACATCCATCTAGCTGACTTCTTCCGTGTCTAGCACAGACAAAAAAGAGAAAATTGCAGATACAGTTAGAAATGAAACACGGCCTTCTTGGAATGGGAGTGGGCTGATTTTCCCCAGCAGAAAGCCCAGCAGCCCCCTCCCACACAAGACATCTTCCATCAGAGAAATGGCCCAGCTCCACAACTAATCTCCTAAAGAACATGATGCCACTGAATTGCCCCCAGGTAGACCAGTCCAGGTTGACAACTCTGGGACCTTCTTGAAATGGGGGGCAGTCACTTTGCCTGAAGGCACAGCAGCTCACAGCCACACCTGACATCCTCTGACATAGAAATGGCCCAGCTCTACAACTGAACCTCATCAAGCCACCAAGCCGTCAAATTATTTCTGCTTCATAGCTTCTGGTGCACACAGCTGTGTATTTGGCTGCACAATACCTTCAAATTTCATAATACTGACTCTGACTGTCCATAGGACAAGTCTGATGGGAAAGTTGTTTAGAAAACCACCAAGCTCAATGAGCAAGAACAATAACATAGAGGCTCAACTAGCACTAACAAACCTAGTAAATCCTCAGACAACGACTTCAGTAACACCATTGTGAGATATAAAAATAACAAACTGACTTCTAATGACCTATTTTCTGATAATTCCATTTGCCTTTGTATTGAAACAAGCAATATGAAGTAGATTTGTTTGTTCCTGCTAAGAGGGCAGATGGAGAGGCACTGGGGACATTGGTGGAGGGAAGGTCAGCTGGTGGGATTGAAGGCCTAAAACAACTGTATTATGAACAACTTGGTAAATCATGGTGTTCTAATAAAAAAAATTTTGTAATTAATAAGACACAAGGAGAAGCTAGTGTGCATGACGGGTTGACCTCAGGGCCCAAGGGAACTTCCCAGAGCCTCCTTCACAAGTAGCAACTCTGTGGTTCTAGTTCTGAGGTGCCAAAAGTCTCTTGTCCTCCAGGTCTGGGATAGTGCTGGCCCCCCACAAACCACAGAGCCAAGCAAGTCAGGCTGGCCGTCATCCTGGCTAGCTAGAGGAGGCTTTGCCTATTTGGCTGCTTCCCAGGCAGTGAGGGTGCCAGAGATGAAATGGGAGATGGGCATGTGAACAGGTCATCCCCTATCCCTTCACCTCAGGGCAGCCAACTTGGCCTACCTGGGCGTCAGCAGGAACTCGGTATCTGTTCCCATGGTACTCAGGGTGACCCAGACGAGAGAGCTCTCTGGGGGGCCAGCAGCTACTACTCTAAGAGGAACCTGGGGAAGGCTGAGGTGGGAAACCCAATTCCCTGGAAAGAAGTGTACCTCAAGTGTACCTCCTTGAACCAAGGCAAAACTTGATGTCTGAATGGCTCCATCTCCCCCCGGCCCCATCTAGGTTGTCTTACAGAACTGTGACCCTTTCCACCATCAGTCCCACCCTAGATACTCAAAAGAGTGGCATCTCCCCCTCTAAAAAATATTGCTGGGGGGATGATATTCACTTTACCCTTCGGGGGCTGTCTGAAATCTAGCCCCCTATTTCTCCAAAGAGGCAGCCTGAAAGCCAGGTGAACCTCTTTCTGAGGATCTGGATCTTGGGAACTTGTCTCTGTCCTTCCAGGTCCTTTCTCCTAGGATATTAGTCATGCTGATTTAGGGCCCCACTCTATACCATGTGACCCTCCTGCCATCCTCAGAGAGTAGAGAGGCAGAGAGGTGTCTTGCTCTCTGAACCAAAGGCAGTCATTAACATCACAGTGAGTCAGGGTCTTTCAGCAAAGTAGCAAATGAAGGACCAGAATGTGGACTGGGGCTTCCCAGCTAGCCAGGATGATGGCCAGGTCAAACATGGGGACAACAAGGCAAGTTACACTCAGCATCAGATGTTCAGAATCACCAGCTCTGTCACCCAGGACAGATTAGGAGGACCCAAAACCAGCCATCTAACACTACCCCAGTGCACGGGGAAAGGGTGTGAGGAGGGAAAGGGGAGTCCCTGGTCCTAAGAATAATCCAGTGATTCTCTGGGAATTTTCCATGCCCCAAAGAGGACTGATGGGGATGGTAAGAGAAATAGTCAAGGTTAAAGGTGCTTGAAAAGAATGGTGCGTTTTTATAGTTACTTATATAGTTAAATAAAGATAAATATTTGAGACAAGACCCACAGCTGCACAGCTCGGCTCACGTGGAGCAGCCCATGGAGTTTCGGGGAAGTAAATGGCCCAGCCCCCAGCTGAATTCAACATAGGGTAGCTGCACCCAGCCATATTTGGGGGGGGGATCAGGCTCCTCTCCCCATTCCTCCACCTCATGTTGGCAGGTGTGGCTATGGGCCCACAGCTTCCACAAGCAGCAAGGCCAGACAAGAGGCAGCCATACCCACAGCTGCACCTGCGCAATAGACTTAGATAACAATGAAAGCCAAGCCACAAAGTGTATGAGAAGACAGAGAAATACAGAGACAGAGACAGAGAGAGAAAGAAAAAGGTGTCTGCTATAGGGGCAGGCTGGGGTTGGGTGGGACGAAAGTGGGAACATTGGTGGTGGGAATGGGGCACTGGTGGAGGGTTGGATACTGAAACACTGTATGACAGAGAACCAATTATGAACATCTTTGTGATTGTATATCTCACAGTAGTTTAATAAAAATTTTTTAAAAAATAAATATTTTATTTTAGACTGATCATTCATTTTAATCAACAATTTCTCTCTATAACTTTTTATTGACAGAGATTCTATGATTTACAATACTGTCATGATAGTTTTCCATGCACGTAATTCCAACACCACACCTGTCACCAAAGTACACACCTTTCTCCCACAAAGAGGTCAATCCCTCTCCTTGAAAAAGTGTGGAACAGTGGAAGAAAGATGAGCTTTTCTTCCCCTTGCTCAGTAACAGTTGAGCTGCAGAACTCAAATGAGAATCTTCAGGAAATGTCCTGAGAGCCTAGGAACATGGGAAAGAGGAATTTTAGTCCCTTCCTCCAACTCTGAGGACAAAACAGAGGGGACTTGTCATGTGCTCCTTTAGTTTGGAAAAAATTGGGGAAGAGGTACTGGGTTCATTCCCTAGGGCTGCCATAACAAAGAACCACCCCCAGGATGGCTTCAGACACCAGATATACATTGCCCCACATTTCCAGAGTCAGTGACCCAAATCCAAGTGTCTGCAGGGCTACACAACCTCTGGAATCTGTACAGAAATATGTATGATGAAATACTCATGCAGCTGCAAAAATAAAAGATGAAATCATGTAATTTGCTATTGGAAGACATCGTGTTGAGTGAGGTAAGCCAGAAGAAAGCCAAACACAGTATGATCTCACTTACCTGTGGCGCATAAAAATAACAGACGAGGAAATATATTATAGTAAAGGAGTGATGACTAGGTCACCTATGAGTCCAGTGTTTAGAGAGAAGGACCATGAAGGAAAGAAATCAAGAGAGGAAGAAGAGAACGGGAACTAATTGGTAAACAGGCATCAGGACTTCTGTTTTATCGATGATATGGGAGAGTGGTATAGCCATATATCCAAAACACAGACCACAGACTCAACACTGAAAACATGAGATCTAAACTGCAGCCACTGGAACTTTGTAATGTGCCCGTCAAGTTGACAGGTGGAGATGGGGCAGAGGTTGAGGTTGGGGGAGGGAAATGGGAATGCTGGTGGAGGGAAGTTGACACTGGTGGTGGGATTGGTGTTGAAATATTATATGCCTAAAACTCAGCTATCAATAACTTAATAAATCACAGTTCCTTAATGAGAGAAAGAGAGAGAGAGAGAGAGAGAGAGAAAGAGAGAGAGAGAAATGTTTCCTGCCTCTCCCAGCTTATGGTGGTTTACCAACAATCATGGGTGTTCCTTGACTTGTGGCTGCAACCGTGTGTAATGTTCTCCCTGTGCGCCTGCCTCCAGAGAAGGACATCCCTTCTGATCCCTTCCGAGAAGGTCCATTCCACCACAGCATGGCCTCATCTCAACTACTTACCCCTGCAGTGACTCTTTTTCCAAATGTCACCCTCTGGGTCCTTTTGAAGGGGTGCAGTTCAACTTGTGACAGATATTACGGGCTGCTTCTGGTCAAGAGATTCTGAAGGTGGGATGTCCACCTGGCCTGGCCCTTGTCAGCTGAATTTAAAGGAATGTTGGTGCCTAACAAGCAGGTTTCACATCCTTCTGGAGAGTAAAGAGAGACCCAGATTCCTGTTTGTATACTGAGTAATGGCTTTGTAGAGGGACGGAGCCAGGAGGACCACAGGGCCAGACAGCAGAGCATCCCAGTCAAAGGGAAACCCTGTGCCGCTCACTTTGACAGAGGCCAGGTGAAGCCAAACCCTGTACCCAAGAGCACTCATCCCAGGATACCTCCCACATCAACAAACGACACTTCCAGGTAAGAAATCTCTATCATCCCACCCACCAGACATTCCTACTGTCCAGTCCAGGAAATAGAAATGGAGGCAGAGTTCTCGGGAGCCAACCATACCCCCTAGCCTGCTCTACAACCCCGAAGGGAGGAGATAAGCAGCATATCGTTCTTAAGACTCAAAGTACTGAAAAGAAATGGGACTAAGTCTTAAAGGCTAGAATGAGACTGAGTCCAAGATCAGAGGGTGGGAAGACACAGAGAGAAGCACTGGCATCTTAATACATCAAATATGTATTAAAAGTGGGGAAGAAGCAGGCCCTTTCCAGACTGTGTGCTACCAAGTACACAGTTTCTACCAAGAGTTTCTCTGAACTGGTTTGTGAAACATTGCATGCAGGAAAGCTGCTGACCCCAACCTGAGCTGTGGCCTTCCTCACCTGTGTGAGACCTGAGCTGGGGCAGCTGTCTGCCTGCCACGGATGACGAGTTCAGGCAGAGAAAAGGTCCCCGCCCTCATCACTTCAAAGCCAGGGACCAGAGACATGGTGGCAGCATCACAAGACCTTGTCAGAAGCTGCTCTTGCCACCTCCTGAGCCAATTCTCCTCAGAGTGACAGGGTCAGAAAAAAAAGTCTTTTGCTTAGGGGCACACTAAAGAAGGTCTGTCAGGCTTCCAAGAAGCTAACTGCACCATCTAGTTCACAGAACCAAGGTTCATAGAGGGACATGGAGTAGAGAGAAAAATGACAATGGCTTCTTGAACTTGTCACTGCTCCAGGAACACGTGTGGAAAAACATCCTGAGAGAGTTTCCGAAACATGCTGGAAGAACTTGTGGGTGCTCACTCCCTGCAACGGTCAGCAGCAGCAAGCTAAAAATGATAGGAGTATGTGGTCAAATGATTCATCAAATATGTATTAAGGACCCAACAGTGTAAAAGCTCCGTGTTAAGCACAGTTGGAAATACTCACATAGGCGGGCAAAGTTTCTGTTCTCAAGTTTGAAATCCAGGGAGGAAGGACCTAGGACAAATCCCCAAGTCCTAGAAAACTATCCAGAATATATGTGCCATAAAAGATAAAAAATTAATGGCATGGGATTTTCAAGGAAAAGATAAATCATCTGGTTGAGTGAATCAGGAAATGTTCTCAGAGGAGGTAGTATTTTGGACAATGGAAAAGAAAAAAACTTTTTAAAATAATAAATGGAGCCCCAAGGAATGAAGCAATGATTTACTTATAGCACCTGCCCTATACACATATTGTCACAAGCCCAAATCCCTGATCCTCCACTTGTACCAAGCATCATCCTGGAAACTCTTTTGTTTTTATTTTAAGTGGGAGTGGGGATGAGGGTGCCCAGTGGCCACACCTGAGTCTGTGCTTAGGGGCCACAGTACAGCACTGGGGTTCAAACCAGGGTCAAGGCTTCAGCCCAGTGTTTCTAGCACCTTGACCTCTGTGCTTTCCTTCAGACCCAGCTCTGCCATTTTTGGTCCCCAGAACCACAAGCAATCTCTGGCCATACCATGGTTTGGTATATGTGAGCACCAATAAAAGTGTCACCCCTGTTGGGGACCACACTATGGCGGAAACACAGCCACTGAGGAGCACAGGTGTGAGCAACCCCATTAACAAGCCTCCACTGAGAGTGAGTCCCAGCCATTGTGTGTGCAAGCACCACAACTAAAGGACTGAGCACCTGGGAAGAGTGTGTGAGCACCACAACCTGATGGATGCACAGCCCTCGTTAAGCACCACAGCTACAAAAGAACAGGCACCACAACCAGATATTTGTGCAACTCTTGTCACTACAACGTCAACAACAATGAAGGGAGAAGCAAAGGAGAGGAAATCAAAGGACAGATAAATACTTTAAAAACAAAAATAAATGAGAGACCAGAGAAATCCCCAGCACCATCTATGTGGTGGTTCCTGAGCACAGAGCATAAGGCTCCAAGGCAAAAAATAATAAATAAAATTAAAATGAAGTAAGAAATGAATACATAGTAACATACATCTATTTCATTTTTATTTGATCAACTGAACCCGTTATTCATCGATTTGCTCGGCGGGCCCAGTACATTTCCATTGGACCCTATCGTGCCAGTGTAGCCCAATGGCTCTGGTTGATTCAGGATATGAAAAGCCTCAAATCGTTCCTTCAGGGTCTTGACAAGGAGAGTCTGCCATCTTGTAGGTGGGCGGCCCGGTGATCTTTGACATCCAGTGGGATCCGTCGGTAGGCTCTAGTCCAGTGGTTGTCTCCAAATCGCATTACATGTCCAGCCCATCTATTTCGATGCCTTGGCAACGGACAGCATCCCTGATTCGGAATGATTGAGAATGCTATTCGGGTCTCCCAGAGGGAGTCGAAGAGCTATGCTTGGAATATCACGCCTCACTCAAGTGAGAAGGAATCCAGAGTTCGACCCGCGTTTCTTTTTTTATTTTATTTTTATTTATTTATTTATTTATTATTTTTGGCTTTTTGGGTCACACCCAGCCATGCTCAGGGGTTACTCTTGGCTCTGCACTCAGGAATTACTCCTGGCAGTGCTCAGGGATCACATGGGAAGCTGGGGATAGAACCCGGTCTGGCAGCATACAAGGCAAATGCCCTACCTGCTGAACTATCTCTCTGGCCGCCTCACTTTTTAAATATACAATTTATAGGTGCCACTTCTAGTAAGCTGAGGGTGGGCATGTGGTGTCAGGGATCAAACTCAGGTCCTTGCACATGCTAGAGAGGAACTTCTACTATATCCCTGACACTTATTTTTAAATTGTCTGCTTTGCTTTCACCCTTTCCTTTCCTTTGTTCTTGATGTGATGGGCAGGGATCACATAATTGACTGTAGTATTCAGATATTTAGTTAAGCTTGCCAGGGTCATGTTCTTCTGATTGTGGTGCTCACGCACATTTCCCTTAGTGTTTGCACACTTGACCATAGCGCTCTAGAGCTCACACATTTTGTCAGGGTTCCCAGGACCCCCAGTAGAGGGCCATTGAGATGGCAGTCAGCATAGGGGAAGAGCTAGGAATCAACCTAGGGTCCCAGACAGATGCAACAGACCACTTTCTAGAGCCCCCCCAAATTTATTATTGTTGACATAGCACACATTTTTTTAATTCCAGTAGAATTATATTTTAAGGTGAGGGACTCAAGCTTACTTTCTATGATCAGGAACAAATCAAGGATGATGCTTTTCACTACTGTTTTATAACATCATACTGAAAGTTATAGCTAATGCATTATGAAAAGAGAAAATATTGTAAAGGGGGACTTCAAATTGTTTTTGTTTTCAGAGAACGTAACTCTGAATTTATGTTCTGTCTATATAGAAAATCCAAACAATAATAGTAAAAAAAAAAAACCTTCGGAATAAGCAATTAGCTATAAATGCTTGGTTACAGGGTACAGGATTAATATATAAAAGTTAATTGGTAAGAGCTGCTATGGGCTCTCCCCATGCTGATATGAGGCATCTAGGAAGGAGGGCAAATTCTGGTCCCAGCCCGCCATCCCAGTAGAACCTCAGAAGAAGCCAGAGGAACCTCACACACCACAATCACTGCCATTTTCAAGGTCTGAACTCCACAGCTCATCAGAGCCCCACCCATGAGAGAAGCCGATTTCAAGCCCAGATATGTGGGTCCTGGTGGCTAAAGTCACCAGGCTTTTGGGGAGATGGACCTGGGGTTCCTTCCCCCACCTCTGTTCCCTCCTGAAAGCCCAGTGGACCAACCCACAAACTGCTTCAAGTGCTGTTCACCAGGATCCAGAGTCGCAGACACACAGGGCAGAACTGCTATTTGCTCTTCCGTGGCACACGGTCACGTGTGGCTGTGCAATACCTCAAAGCCTGGTACACTGATGTACCAGGTATCCCACCACTTTTTATAGAATTAAGTTTGGGGCATAAAGTCACAGGTGTGAGGGGCACAATGCCTGGTCTGTGGGAACATCTCAATAATTTCCTATACAGTGGGCCCAAATGGCACAATGGATCCAGTTGAGATTTAATCATTTCTATTGACTTTGTCTGAGAATATATTCATTGGCCGTATTTGGCTAACTAGCTCCAACAAGCAATATAGAATAGATTCTATATTCTATTATTCTATATTCTATTATTCAGTGTATGCTTAAGACAAGCTCAAACAGAGGTTGAGAAAAATGTGAAGTAAGTGTCTCTGTTGCAGTGGTGGAGGGTTTAGGGTTGACTAGTAGAAACAAACTACGTTCTAGAAACTCAGAAGTGAATGCAAGAAAGGAAATTGGCCAGATTCACACACAACAACCCAAAAAAAAAAAGCCATGTCTTTATCAATACCATTCCCTTATTTGAGCTGTAAGGGTCAATATAATTAGTGCCGACTAAGGGAGCAGGCATGGGCGGGGGGGAATGAGGGTCTTTGGTGGTGGTAACACATCGGTGGTGTGATTGGTGTTGAATGATGAATCTTTCTAACAACTGTATTGTGAAAAAACTTTTGTACTTTGTAAATCAGTGTTTAAATAAAAAAAAATAAATTTTAAAAAATGAATACTGGTGAAGGGACATGTGTTAGAACATTGTATGACTGAAGCTCACTCATAAACAGCTCTTAATGTGTATCTCACGGTAATTCAATCATTTTTTATTTTAAAAAATTGCTTGCAATTTTGAAGTTAGGAAATTAATATTAAGGGTTGAAAAGTCTCAACATTCTGTAAAGAGATATTGAATAGAACTCAGGAAAATAACTGAGTACAAGAAAAAGAAAGGTGTCTATTTTCAATTAAGAGGTATAAAATAAGAATATATATATTGTTTTCATGTAAAATTCTGAAGGAAAAATTTTGTCTTAGGGTAGAACTTATTTCTGAAACAGAATGAAAAAAAGACCTAAGAGGGAGTGTTGGGAAATGCAACAAAAGGGATTTTTGACCTTCAAACAAAACTCACGGGAGGAAAACATGTACCTTTTCTCTGTCTTTGAAGTCATAGACTAATATCAGTTTCTGAAGTGTAAACAGCTGGCAGAAAATCAAAATGAAAGGGCACAGACTGACTGGGGAAGCGAAAAGGCTCCCTGGACTTGGGCATTCCCTGGGAACTGGGGATTCTGGAGAATAAAATTTAGAATGGTGATTTTAAAGAAAAAATAGTTAATTGTTTTTCAAATATACTAGAAAGAAACCTGTGGAATTTGAAATTTAAAGGCAGACCACCACTTACATCAATAAAGAGAAAGAAATAGATACAAATGTAACAAAACGTGTATAAGATGCATGTGAGTAAAGCCTCAAAACCCTGATGAATTACAACAGAGAGCTAAAGAATTATATATTTCATGTTTATGAGGGAAAAAGACTCAGTACTGATAAGACACCAGTTGTTCCCAACTTGATCTGCAGACTCAACACAACCTCAGTAAAAAATACTAGCAACTTATTTCATGGATATTCACAAACTAATTCTAAACTCTATATGGTGAGGTAAAGACTTGTGATATTCTATACAACATGATGTTGAAAAACAAGAGTTGAAAGACTGGCGCTACCCAACTTCAATACTAACTATGAAGATTTATTAATCAAGATGGCAGCTATTTATGAAACAATAGACAATAAATCGATGGAACAGAGCTCAAAACATACCCACAAAACATTTGTTGGTTCATCTTTGACCAAAAAATAAAAAGCTATACATTAGAGCAAAAGATAGTCTATTTTAACAAATGATATTGAAAAAACTGGATATCTACATACCTTTTAAAAGGGGCTGATAGCACAGCGGGTAGGGTGTTTGCCTTGCAAGCGACCAACCTGGGTTTGATCCCGGCATCCCATATGATCCCCCAAGCACTGCCAAGAGTAATTCCTGAGCAAAGAGCCAGGAGTAACCACTGAGCATGGCTGTGTGTGACCCAAAAAAGGAAAAAAGAAAAATGGAAAGAAAATAATCTAAGCCTTATACTCTTCATAAAAGTAGCAACAGAACCAGGGATATACCTCCAAGAGAAAGAATCAATGCTGTGCATACATGAGGGCCCCAGCTTTGATCCCAGACACTGCATGGCACCCAGAGCATCACGCAGTGTAGCCTCAGTGGTACTGAATTTCTGGGTGGAAGCATTGGCTCACTAGACCAAAAAGCTCCAGGGTTTATTATTACCGGAGTGATTCCCAGAACTCAAATGCAGCTGAGAAGGGCCCTATTTAAAAAAAAATAATCCAACTACCAAAGAATATAAACATAAAATATAAAGCATGAAATTTATATAAAATAATACAGGAAAAAATATATAGATGCACTTAGATGTGAAATAATTTTTTTTCAGGGGGCCAAGAGGCTAAATCTGGTGATACTAGCCTAGCCGTGCTGGCTGGATGGGTCAGTGCTCAGGCTTGGTGATGTGATGTTGTTTAGGACCAGATGTTTTGGGCACCACCAGGACCAAACCTGGTTGGGTTTGGGGCCCTCCTGGGCTACACTAGACAGTATGGTGGGTGGAAGAGTATGTGGCATACAGTGCTGGTGATGTGAACCCAATTCTTCCCAATGCAAAGCAAGGGTCCGTGAGCCATCTATCTGGCCCAAAGAGATAAGTTTTTTGATATTACATTAAAGGTACAATGTATGAAAGAAATAATAAATAAACTAGACTCATTTAAAATTAATTTTTTATGCTCTCAAAAGATACTAAGTCATCTCGAGACAAGTCATAGACTGATTGCAAAATATTTGCAAAACATACCCAATAAAAGATTGTTATCCAGAATCTACAGAGTATTCTTGAAACTCAAGAATCAAAACAAGTCTGATTTAAAAAATCAAAGATCTTGGGGCCAGAGGGACAGCACAGTGGGTAGGGCATTTGCCTTGCACATGGCCAATCCGGGTTCAGTCCCCGGCATCCCATATGGTCCCCCAAGCACTGCCAGGAGTAATTCCTGAGTATAGAGCCAGATATAACTCCTGAGCATTGCCAGGTGTGACCCAAAACAAACAAGCAAAAAAAAATTCAAAGACCTTAATACATATCATCAAAGAAGAGATGTAGATGACAGCTATGCACATGAAAAGATACTCCACATTATATGTCGAGCGGAAATGAAAATTAAGTCAAAACTGAAAATTTAACTTGAGATTCAGAAAGTTTTATATTAAAAATGACTCAATTTCACATGCCTATTTATTTTGAAGGCACACATGGCAGTGCTCAGGGCTTACTTGGCTCTGTGTTATCAGGAATCAATCTTGGCAGTTCTTAATGGACCATACACAATGTCAGGTATGTAACTGAGGTTGGCCATTTACAAGCACCTTAACCCCCTATATCTCCCTCACCCCATATGCCTATACATACCTGAGTCTAGATGATTGTTCTCATATTTTCTGACTTTCTTTATAAAAATAGCCAAATTTAGGGGGGTGGAGAGATGTCGGGAACGCCGCCGGGGTCCCCGACAGTGTCGGGACAGAGGTTCTCTTCTACCTCCAAGGATGCCGGAGAACAGATGAAAACTCATGAGTCCAGCGCAGTTCCAAAAATGGCTTTTAATAGTACAAAAGCTCTTCCACAGCAATCCAATATAATGAACAAACTAGCTCTGGTCTGAATTTAGGGCCATACAAAAGAGCCTAAGTCTCCCACCAAAGAGAGAGGATCTCACCCAAGCTGAGTCCTACCCAGAAGGAGCAAAAGGCCAAAGAGCAAAAAGCCAAAAGCTGCAAGGCTGAAAGGCCCAAAAGGCGAAGGTGAAAAGGTTTAAAAATGAGAGCTGCAAGCGGCTGGGGAGACTGGAGCCGCTCGCCCGATCCCGGGAGGGGCAGATGGGTTTTGGGTGTTGGCCCATCGCCTCGGGGGTCCCGGAAGCAGCCAGATGAAACTCGCCCATCACAAGCACATCGCTGTCCGGACGCTGAGAAACTGACCCAGAACAGATCAACTGAGCAAGACCAGTTCGAGCCCAGGTAGGCGGCTCCCAGAAGCGGGGAATCACTGGGATCGCCAGATGGAGTCAGGGTTAGCCACTCCCCTCCTCCATTTTGCCGAGCCTGGTGGACCCGCCCAGGAACTGCCCGGGAACCAGTATGCAGAGCTTCGCAAGCGGCTGGGAGACTGGAGCCGGCTCGCGCCGAGCCCAGCTGATGATGGGATCCCGAGGAGGGCAGATGGGTTTTGGGTGTGGCCCATCGCCTCGGGGGTCCCGGAAGCAGCCAGATGAAACTCGCCCATCACACTAGCCACCATCTTCGCTGTCCGGACGCTGAGAAACTGACCCACGACCAGATCAACTGAGCAGACCAGTTGAGATTGCGGCCGCTTGCGGCCGGTCCTAATAGTGAAACAGTAATGTCTTAATGCACTGTTTCCACGAAGAGCAGGAAAGTTTGTCGGGAAGGAGATATAGAGACGGAAGGAAATGACATACAGAATCTGCCGGGGGGTGGGCGGGAGGGGGAGGGAGGTGGGGACATTGGTGTGGTAGTGGGTTTGGGTGGAGGGATGGGTGTTGGAACACTGTGGATCCAAAACTCTACATGAGCATCTTTCAATTGTATGTCTAAAATGGTGTAATGATATTTGGGGGGGAAAATAATAAAATTAAAAAAAAAAAGAAAAGGTTTAAAAGTGAAGCAGCCTCAAGTCAGCCCCTTATATACACCAAAGTAATCCAACTGGGAGGTGGCATGTCAACAAAGAACTCTAAACAGAGTATAGTGCACACCCTATTGCAGGTATAAACAAAGATTATGACAAGGTCTAGAGATTATCTCTTATGTAAAACACTGGAGAGAGAGAGGGCTGATATAAAGTAATACATCTTAACTTCATGAGCTTCATGTAATCTAGATGGTACCCACAAGGTCCTTCTTATTATTATCTGCACCAGGGTGATTCTGAGTATCTTGTTCTCGTGTACTGAAAGGGTCACTCTCGCCTGCTTAGAGCAAACTAGTATGATCCTTCCTATAGTCTTCCTATAGTCTCAGCGTAGCCAGGGTGGTAGTCTCCTGGTAAATTCTAACTGTCCCATGCTGGGTGCAGTGGGTATAAAGAGGAGCTGTGCCCAATCTAGAAAACATAGAAGTCTTAGTAGATGTATAAGTCAGAAGTTATTCAATCAAGGTGACTTCTGTAACTGCCACACCCTCTAGCAGTGTTTACATAGAAGAGAAGTCTCATTAGAATGAAACTTGACTTAAGTAGATTAAGCTGGGAGTGGGCAAAACAACAAACTCCCAGAATAGCTAAACCTGTCCTCCAACAGAGAGATGGTACAGCAGGTAGGACACTTGCCTTGCATGCAACTAACCTAGGTATGATCCCTGGCATCCTACATGGTACCCCTGAGCACCTCCAGGGTAATTTCTGAGTGCAGAGCCAGGAGTAAACCCTGAGCACCACCAAACAACGACCCAAAAAAATAACAAATTTTTACTAAAGATTATGTATACACAAAAAAGAAAATGTTTTTGTTCAATATGACTCTTTCTATACATATATATACACATACACACATATAATATGTATATGTGTATATATACATATATATCCATGATTAGATCTAGCTTACGTAATTAGATGACTACTAATTTAGATAACTCACAAAATAATAATAAAATTTTTTTCTTGAAATTTACTTTGTCAGTTATCAATACCATTACGCCAACTTTCTTTTAGCTGGTAGTGTATTTACACTCAACTTATCCTATCTCTCAGTATTTCAGACATAATTATTAACATTAACAGTAGATTCTGCCTTTTTCCCATAAAACAATTTTTATTAAAATTTTGGGGTTTGCCCTCCAGAAAATGGGAATTGAAGGGACTTTCCTCAAGATAGTTACAGCCATCTACCAAAAGCCCACAGCGAGCATCATTCTAAATGGGGAAAAGTTGAAAGCCTTCCCCCTGAGATCAGGGACAAGACAAAGGTTGCCCACTCTCACCTCTTTTATTCAATATAGTACTGGAAGTACTTGCCATAGCAATCAGAGAAGAAAAGGACATCAAGGGCATCCAGATAGGCAAGGAAGAAGTCAAGCTATCATTATTTGCAGATGACATGGTATTATACCAAGAGAACCCTAAACTCTCTACCAAAAAGCTCCTAGAAACAATAGACGCATATAGTAGAGTGGCAGGACACAAAATCAACACCCAAAAGTCGGTGGCTTTCCTATATACAAATAACGAAAGAGAAGAAAGGGATAGTAAGGAAACAATTCCATTCACAATTGTGCCACAGAAAATCAAATACCTAGGAATCAACCTACCCAAGTGTGTAAAGGACCTGTACAAAGAAAACTACAAGACATTGCTCCAAGAGATAAAAGAGGACACAAGGAAATGGAAACATATTCCCTGCTCATGGATGGAAAGAATCAACATTGTCAAAATGGTAATACTCCCTAGAGCTCTGTACAGATTCAATACCATGGGTATAAGGATACCCATGACATTCTTCAAAGAAATTGACCAAACACTCCTAAAATTTGTGTGGAACAATAAACCCCCAAGGATAGCTAAAGCAATCCTCGGAAAAAAGAAGATGGGAGGCATCACCTTCCCAACTTCAAACTGTACTACAAGGCAGTAGTAATTAAAACAGCATGGTATTGGAATAAAAACAGACCTGTGGACCTATGGAATAGAATTGAGTATTCTGACACCAACCAACCTCAAACACATGATCATTTAATCTTTGATAAAGGTGCAAGAG
>JAJIBD010014464.1:0-29311 GCA_021461705.1 Cryptotis parvus | reverse complement strand
GTGTGTCCATCTCAAAACGATTCAAGATTTGTACATGACACGGAGAACCCTTTGCTTCCATTTTGTTTTATAACCTAACAAATGACATTCCAGGCAACTTTACAAAAGTTTAACTAACCTACATCTTGACATAATACACTGATCATAATCAAAGATATCTCTTGGTCAGGATGCACAAGGAAAGATAATTCTTTTCTTTAAAAAGGAAAAAAAGAAACGTAAAGAGCGGATGGTCGGGTGCCCATGGGCTGCAGGCGGCACCCAGCTAGGCAGGGGCCCCACCGGCGCCCCTGTCCGGAACTACCTGCCCGCTCCCGCCCCGCCTTTCCAGGCAGGAATCACAGCGGGGGAGGGGTCTTCTATTTGCGTTTTGTCTTCGTGGTGTTTTGAATTTCATTTTGGTTTTTTTTCTTTTGGTTCAGCATAACTTGGAACTTTTGAAAGCTTTTCAACCTAAATGTGGGGGGAAGACAGGTAAGGCATTATGTTTGCACAAAAACTAGCATTCCTACTAGTGCAAATGAATCTGGAACCTCAAGTTTGGAGGGGCCATCCGCTCACTAGGACTGATTTAGGTTTGCCTTCTATGGCTTGACAAAGTGCCTCTCCCTGTCTCACACTGGGGGGGCAGTGTCCGGGAGGTCAGCACAGAGACCACCATCTGTATCTACCCAGCAAAAGGCGGCTGCTCAGAGGCAAAACAAAACCAACTGATGGCGTGAGTGGAGAACTCGGGTTCCTAAGAAACAGCGAGACAGCCAGCGGCTGATCTGGACCGCGCTGTGGTAACGAGCCCCGCTCACAGCGAGACGCAGACTCCTGCTCCTCCGTCCCTCAGCCGGCTGCAAACAGGGACTGGAAAAGTGAAGGCTGGCCTTGGCAACTGACCCCACCACGTGGGCTATGCTGGGGTTCTCCTGCTCGGCCTGAGACTCACCGCACCTGCCGGTGGCCCTGTGCCTTCTGGAAGACTGAGGTGACCTACAGAACCCAAAGCACTTTCCTCACCGTCCCAGCTAACAGCCGCGGGAGCCATCGGATCCGAATGCCGTGAACCGACGGCCACATGGCTGCTAAACTCTGCTCACAGGGTTGAGAAGCAACGACACTGGATCGCAAAGAGAAGAAACAGGACCTGAACACGGTCTGCGCGCCGGCCGGGCATACACACACCTCTGCGGGCACAGAACATCGCCACACTCAGATTTCACGCTGGGTTTATTATTGCTGATAACTTCGCGAAGTTATTGCCGCTTGCACGTGGCCAGCCCCCACGGAGCACTCGGACGCCAGGAACCTACCACACCTCGCTCTCTCCTGTCTGACCTTGTTGTGAGCGAAGGCTCACCGACTTATTGCCTCTCAACGCTTTTCCATATATAACCTGTTTTGCTTTTATTTTTTTTTAATTTTCTGAAGGAATCTGTTCATACCAGAGGCCAGACCCCGGACTTACGCCCAAGTGGGCAGCCCCAGGTGTGCTGGGCTCAGAGCCGGGAAGTCCATCGCTCAATGCGGACCTCTTGATGGAAGCCAGGCGGCCCAGGATTGGTGCCGGGCACCCGGACCATCTGCTCAGCTCCTGTACCCTGAATCTCCCGGCAGGCTGTGGGGCCCAGCCTCCCCACGGGCTCTATTTACATCAGCTCCTGTGCCCACGGACCCTCCAGCCTGGCCGGCGCCTGTGCTTTGGGAACCAGCGCGGGAGGGTCACCCGCTGGGCCTCGGGAACCTGGTGCTTCCTCCCTGGCTGGCCCCGGCGGCCATCAGGAAGCCAAGATACCCCGGCGGATGGCGTCTGTCCTGCGGTCCAGGGCGCTGCGGGCCTGAGCGAACTTCTCCTCAGAGGCCCCGCTCTCTGAGTCGCTCATCTCCACGTCGGGCGTGTAGCCGTCGTTCTCCGTGTCGGCCTTCGCCTGGCTGTGGGCCCTGTCCTTGGCCGGCAGCCGACTGAGGCCCAGGTAGGGGCAGCCCACGTGCGGGGTGCAGGCATCTCCCCGTGGTGGGCGCTCCCCCTTCTTTGGGATCCGGAAGCCTCCCCAGTTCTTCCCGGGGCGGCCGGAGTGGTAGGCACTTTGGCTGGGGGCTGGGGGCGCCGCCCAAAGCCTATTTCTTAAAAAAATATTTTATACCACAGTTATATAAGAAATTACAAAATGTTCATGTTTGAGTTTTGGTTCTAGAATGTTTCCACACCCATTCCTCCACACATGCCCATTTCCTGTCAACAATGCCACCACCTCACTTCAACCCCTGCAGCCTGCCTCCATATCACGTTGCTTATTTCCTTTCTCTCTCTCTATTCCATTTCTTACACAATGTGGATTGTAATATACTGTAGAAAAAGACTGGTTCCATTAGTTTGATGTACCGCATGGCCACTTGCCAGCAGCCAACTCGGGAGAACTGGATGTCGGATCTCCCCAGGGGATCTGAGTCTCTGCATGATGGCTGATCACCCTAAGGCAGTTCGCTGGCAGGGTCACCAGATCTGCGGGACCGGCCAGAAAGGGGAATGGGGACCTCAGCTCCAACTCCAAGAACATCTGGTGACTTCCACCTCTGATAGCCACCAACCTTGGCTTGAACTCGGCTTCACTGATAAGCTGGTCTTCAGATCAGGGCCACTGGTGGGTTCTGATAAGCTGTGGGGTCCAGACCGCAAAATTGGCGGCTATTATGCTGAGCAGGTCTCATCCAGCTGCTTCTGAAACCCTAGAGAGGTGATGGGCCAACACACAAAACCAATCTTGCCTCCTAGGAGCCTCATGGTCAACTGAGCTAGGGGAGACCCGGATTGTAGCTCTCCCCTGTGTGTCTGAGTCTCTGCATGATGGCTGATTGCCCTAAGGCAGTTCTTTGTCAGGGTCACCAGATCTCTGGGACAGGCCAGAAAGGGGAATGGGGGACCCCAGCTCCAACTCCAAGAACATCTGGTGACTTCCACCTTCGACAGCCGCCAACCTTGGCTTGAACTCGGCTTCACTGATAAGCTGGTCTTCAGATCAGGGCCTCTTGCGTGGGTTCTGATGAGTTGTAGTGTCCAGACGACAAAAAAAAGGTGCTATAATGGTTGATTGAGTCTCATCCGGCTGGTTCAGAGGTCCTACAGAGGTGATGGGCCAACTCCCAAAACCCATCTTGCCTCCTGGGAGCCCTCATGGGGGATGACACACATTTTAAAGTGTGTTAACAAGACCACAAAATCTTCACATTTAAGCCCACCTGTTTGGAATATCATTCCATTAAATGTTAGTTTTTGGATTTTATTTTTTTTTTTTTTTTGCGTCACACCTGGTGATTCTCAGGGGTTACTCCTGACCCTGCACTCAGGATTAATGTTGGTGGTGCTACGGGACCATATGGGATTCATGGAATTGAACCTGGGTGGGCTGCGTGCAAGGAAAACACCCTACCCACTGTACTATCGCCCGGCTCCCCTAGACATCAGTCTTTGGAATAGAGGATCTTTATCTTCTTTTTAGTAATATGAGAGAAACATTATATCATGAAAGACAAACATATATTATGTTCCCAGCAAGTACTACTGAAAAGAAAAATCACCCAAGCCATTTGAGATCTTTAAATCATGTCTTTGCTAGCTGCTGAGGGATAAAATAAAAAGTGCTGGGCTGGTAAAATAGTCTGAACCTGACGCATTGTATCTGCTGGCCAGAGCAGTAGCATATTTGCTGACAGGCTTCTTGAACAGAAGGAAAAAAAACTCATGTTGAAAAGTCTGTGTAAAATGCTGCTTCAGGATAAAGCTATTTTTAAAGAAATGAAACACGTTCTTCAGAGGTTGTGGAAACAATCCAGGCCTTTGAAGATGGGAAGATCTTATTAGAAATGGAAAGATTGAATGCTTTCGTGGAGAACCCAACTTCTTGAGGTCTGTTTA
Organism: Cryptotis parvus; assembly: GCA_021461705.1. Classification (NCBI taxonomy): domain Eukaryota; kingdom Metazoa; phylum Chordata; class Mammalia; order Eulipotyphla; family Soricidae; genus Cryptotis; species Cryptotis parvus. Next base: position 25,410 of record JAJIBD010014464.1, on the reverse strand, counting down.
TCACAGACGCAGATGTGCTCTGGCTGGGGTCATCCTTTTACAAAACCCAAAACTTTAAAGTTATTGCAGTGCATCTGTCTACAAGTTTGTTCTTCATATAATGAGTGGGCATTAATCACTCAAAACTTGGAGAGACACTTCATAAGAGAACAATGAAGATGATTTAAGGTTTAGAAAATAAAACATATAAAGAAACGTTTAAACAATTTGCTTATTTTAATTTCTCAAAATGGAGTCGAGGAGTGAGGATTTCTAGTCAGTATAAAGTTATTCCATCGGTGGTGGGAAATGTGCACTGGTGGAGGGATGGGTGCTGGAACACTGTATGACCAAAACTCAAACATGAACATTTTTGTAATTGTTTATCTCATTGTGGTATAATAAAATATATTTAAAAAAGCACTATTAATCAAGCAAGCAAACAAGCTCCTAAATTATGTATGCAGCGACATCCTGAATGAAACCTGGCAGTAAAACACAATTAAGGTCAAAATAAAATTTGACTCGGACTATAGATTGCAAGTATTAATGACCAAAGAAGCCATAAGACAAACCTTCCACTAGCTGGAGTATGCACATGTGTTTCCACATATTATGTTTGTTATAAATGTTTAATATATATTAAAATGATTTTGTACCTATAAAAATATAAAAGTTATTCTTGGCAGAGTCAAATGCTTTGTGAGGAACCATTCCCCAGGAATTCTAAATGTCCTCTTTCATTGGTCTTATTAATATCTATTCATAGAAATCATTAGGATGCCGAATATGTCCTTAAGTTCTGCCACCTTAAGTATGCTACCCACACGGCAGAGCCTGGCAAGCTACCCGTGGTCGTATTTGATATGCCAAATACCAGTAACAATTATAGACCTCATTCCCATGACCTGATGGAATGGTTTGAGGCTCTTTATGTTCCTGGAGCAAGCAGGTGCCCTTGGGCTCTACTTGCATGAGACAGGTCATATGGAGATGTTACTGGTGCCTGCTCGAGCAAATCGAAGATAAACGGGAAGACAGTGATACAGTGAAAAACATTTTATTATACCACAGTGAGATATACAGTTACAACGTTGTTCGTGTTTGGAGGTTTCGGTCACATAGTGTTCCAGCACCCCTCCCTCCACCAGTGCCCATTTCCCACCACCAATGTCCCCAATTCCCTCCCCCCCCCCATAGCCTGCCTAAATGGCAGGTTCTTTATCTCTTTTCTCTCTCCCTCTCTCTCTTTCAGGAGTGATTTCTGAGTGCAGAGCCAGGAGTTAGCCCTGATCACTGCAGGTATGGACTGAACCCCCCATACTCCCCTATCCCTAAAAAAAGAATAGAAAGGAAAGAAGTAAATTATTTTAACATATTCAAGTAACAATGTATTTTAAAAGAGAAGTCACCGTAAAAACCTGCTTTTGTCGTTTAAGATTTATCAGCATCAATGTTGCAGACATGTTAGTCAGATCTACTTCAATCATGTTGCAGTGGATCTGACTAACTTTGGGTTCTTGTGGATTGTTTGTAAGAATAGCACACAGAACCAGATGTTTTCAGTGTTACAGCTTTTTATTTTACAGCTCACATAGCTAAATCTCTATGGGCTGACTGCTTTATGTAATCTTCAGCAGTATTAGAAGCAATCTCTGCATCTGAGATAGCGGTCTCAACTGCAATCCTCCTCTTCTTCTCTTCCTCCTTCTCTTTTTCCCCTACTGTTCTTCTCTACAATGTCCTGTGTTTATATATATTATGTATTCCAACCGAATTACTTTGGCTTTCTGAATGGTTATACCTTATGTAAATGAGGGTCTTTTGAATGGAAAAATTTATCAGTGAGTATGTAAGAAAGGGCTTGTGGGATGATCAGATCACATAAGGTTTTGTAAGATGACCAATTGGATCACATATGTAAATAAGGAACCAATTGGAGGTCTTCATTATCTGGCCCCTCTCTCATTTCTTCTGTAACAATGTTACATGTGAAAATATTACCTGTTTCCTATGACTTAGCTGCATGCCTTTTATTTTACAAAGCAAAACTAAAGTTAAGTTTTTAAATTTTTTTTCAGGGATGAAAGTCAGGATATTTAGAGGTGTCACTCCTTATGAGATACTGATTTATTTAATTTTAAGGAAATGAGTCATTTCTAAGGAATGAGTCATAATGTAAATGCCGTGTATAGACTTATATCTTTCCAATGACTTTCATGATCAAAGTGGAGATGTATTGTGGGAAAAAACCGTATTCAGATGTAGCTTTTAGACTTTATTTACCAGATGCTGTTTTCAATTATAGACCTCATTCCGAATGGATTGAGGCTCTTTATGTTCCTGGAGCAAGCAGATGCCTTGGGCTCTACTAGCATGAGACAGGACATATGGAGATGTTACTGGGGCCCGCTCGAGCAAATCGATGATAAACGGGAAGACAGTGATACAGTGATACAGTGTTTTCTACTTTGCATAAATTAGTTTGTCCTACTTTTTCTGATTGTGGCTAGTTTTGCCAAGCTTTGTCGTGGATTTTCCCAAAAAAGTTCTGAGATTGAGTTCTTCCTAATGGAGATTTGTGTTTTTATTCTGACTTCTTGATTTTTTCATTTTCCCATTGAACACTGGGTTACTTACTGCTGTCTCATAGTGTTTGTCAGTGTTCTCTTTTCTTTGCTTTCTTTGTTTTGGTTCTTATCTTTTAAAAAATTGTCTCTTGTGGGTGCTACACATTTTCTAGGATTTTTTTCGACCCATAAAGTAAATAAATAGCATGTGTCCATGGATTTGTTAGGTCCCCCTTTGAAACTGGGCATGGGGGTGGCATGGGAGTTGCTTCTCCTTTCCTACAGTTTTTCTGTCTCAGATTGTGCTGGAAGAACTCTTGGAACCCTCCCCCAAATTAAAGATAAAATGAGCTAAATAAGGTGGAGTCAGTTTATGCATTTCTCAACACTAGGGCAAGTCACAGAGAAGAGTCGGATTGAGGGAGACTATCACCAACCTCAGGACATGTTTGTTCTCATGCTGTCGCATCTGAAAACCATGGCATTTCACCTTTCTTGCAAGCTAACAAGTTGGCAGAAACAGTGACATTCCCGGATCAGAGACAAGGGAATTTATTACTCCAGTAATAATAGTAGCCAGAGTAGTAACCCTTTCTTGCACTGGTTTCCTGTATCTGTGTTTCTTTTCTAAATTTTATTTTTTTGGCCACACCTAGGGATGCTCAGGGGTTACTCCTGGCTCTGCACTCAGGAATCACTCCTAGCAGTGCTTGGACCATATGGGATGAAGGAGATTGAACCCAGGAACCCAGGTGGTCCACAAGCAAGGCAAACATTCTAATCACTGTACTATCGCTCTGCTCCCCACCACTCACACCATGAAGAGGGCCAGGGAACCCTAGAACATGCTGGGGTTGTATTATAGATTAGGAGACTGGTGTCATTTCAAATGGCTATTAAGCATGGCTCTCCTTTGCCTAAGTGGTGGCATTATCTTTATACTCAACAGTAAGTGACCCAGTGCTTTGGAGAGAGACATTATCTCTGTTTCCTCTGGAAACTTGCAATATAAAACATCTTTGAAAACCTATTCAGAACAGATAGTCAATGCCTTTGATCTTAAACCATGTAAAAAAAAAAAGCAAGACCCCTGAAGAGTTGTTTGCTAACCGTTACTTGCTAACCTAACCCTCTCACTTCCTTTGGGTCTCTTCAAATATCATCTTGTCAATGAAGCTCACCTTGAGTATCTTCTAACAAATAGCCACTTACAGCCACTCATTTCAAATAACTTCTTATCATCATTGATACTCAGCTGGGTAGCAATAACTCTATATTATTGCCTATATGCTGCAAGTTCTGTGATGGCAGAGCCTTTCTGCTTTTCAGTGCCGTGTCATCAGAGTCTAGCATAGTACCTGGTAGGCAGTACTGTCAATAGTTGTTGAATTAATGAGTTAGTCCATAAAGAGTCAGGATTATTACAAACAAAAGGTCTATTTTAATTTTCTAAGTATAAAATTACAATGTCTCTTTAGGTGTTGTAGGTGTGGCTGCAGTGCCCGGCTGCGTCGACAGGTGGCCGATAGGAGACAGGCTTGTCTACACCCCAGGCTGTGCCCTGTGGGCACTGGTTGGTTGATGGTCTGACATAGGAAAAGTTGGGCCCCCTGGGATGAACCCAGAGCCACGGTAGAGCCTGGCAAGCTACCCGTGGTGTATTTGATATGCCCAAAACAGTAACAATAATTGACCTCATTCCTAATGAATGGAGATGTTACTGGCGCCCGCTTGAGCAAATCGATGAACAATGGGAAGACAAGTGAAAATTACAATAAACAGGCTCTGTGTATGTCCTTAATATGCTTATCCTGTCTCAGTCTGCTTAGGTATGTCCCAAGCATCCAATTTGTCTCTAGGTTTTTGGGCCTTTTTCTGGGACGGAGAAAAAGTTTCCCTAATATATACTCCCTCCTAGCCTCTTGTACAGCTTTAGATCCTGGCCCTCTACATTGTAATATTTTATCTCACCCTGATTTTTTAAAAATTGAATTATCATGAGATACATAGTTATAAAGTTGTTCATGATTAGGTTCAGTCATAGAATGATCCAATATCTATCCCTCCAGTTTGTGTTTCCCATTACCAGTGTCCCCAATTCCTTCCTTCCAGTCACCCTTCCCTCCTGTCCTTCCTCTGCTGCCCCAGTCATCGTCGTCGTCCTCTTCCTCCTCCTTCTCCTCCTCCTCCCTTTTTCTCCCTTTTCTTACACATTGTTCTAATTACTGTTGGAAATGGTAACGTCAGGCTAGAACTAAGCATTGAATGTAGGCAAAGAACTTTTCAGGCTTATTATTTACTTGGCACAATAATATACAATTCAGGGGGCTGACTCCGTGGTAGAGCAGCCACCTTCTAGTCATGTGGGCAGGAGTTCAGTCCCCAGCGCTGCCCACCTGCTGACTATAATCTCAGAGGCATTGCAGCTTGGGATCCCCATATCACACAGTGTGTTACCCTAGCAAGTACCATACAGTTACCCCTCAAAATGTGTTAGCGCCCCAACAAGAGTGTGTGACCCTTAGCCATCACAAAACAAGGGAAAATGAGTACAACAACAGCAATAAAGACAACAATATTTCAAAGATAAAGAAAGGTTTCAAGGAAAGAAAGTCAAAAGAAACCCCTTAACCTGAACAGCGTTTCCCATTGCCCCCTGCGCTGTCTTCTCTATTAGCACAATTTCACACTCTAGTCTGCATCAGAAGGAACAGGGGAGTTGCTTAAAACCCAGGTGCCAAGGCCCTACCTGAAGGAGTAGCTCAAAAATTCGCATCTCAGTTTCTAAGTGCTGTTGCTGCAGGGCCCGGAGTCCACCTTTGAGAGCTGCAGCGGGGATAGGGGGCGTCACACAGCAGAACAGTTGACTTCAAATCTGTTTGTCAGTGCTAAGTGGAAGAGGTTCCCAGGTTTTTCGTTTGTTATTTTTGTGAATGTGTATCTATCTGGACCAAGGAGAGGAAAAGCCAAAAAAAATCAAAGGGAAGAAAAAGGGCTCAGTATGTATTTCTCAAATAACGAATGGGTGGTATTGCTTAGTCCCTAATGCTTCTGACTGTTCGGAGTGAGTTTCTAGGTGCAGGAGAAGAGATCGTCTCTCACTTCATAATTCTGCCATGGCTAATTGTGTGGCCTCAGGTATCTGAAGGACAAGGTGGAGCTGGAGAAGGTTCTGCTGAAGACATGGGTCTTGAGGCTGCCCAGCTAACCTGGCTTCTTGATGAAGCAGCGATAGATCATTATTTAAGGGCCCGCATCGCAAACAACCTTGAAAAAAATCATTTACCCATTACCATGTGGTACTCGTGCAAATAAGAGGGCTTGGGCAAAGAGGAACACTTAGCCTTGATTAGATGGGACATATTAGCTTCCTGAAATTTTCTCACCTGTTTAAGCAGCTCTCAATCACAAATCCTGACAGGAAGGATTAAGCCTTCCTCATTGTAGGAAGGATTAACAGGGTTCAGCTAAATCCAAGGGGTGTCACCCTTATCCTAGATGTCCAGTCTAGCCCTCAGTCCACGTCCCTGGCTGCTGGCCTCTCCCTTGCGGAGGGCAATGCTGAAAGATGCTTAGTTGGACTAGTTCCCGCAGACAGGGCCAAACTAGATCAGAACAAAGGGGGTGCTGTATACCAGGGCAGTGATAAATGGTCAGCGTTCCCATGGTTAGCTGTTCTGTGTCCTTTACTAGGGATCAGACTGTCCTCGCTCCTGGCCATGGTTACCTCAATAAGCTTCATTTTATCACACCCCTCGTTTTATTTTATTTTATTTTTAATTTAATTTAATTTAATTTAATTTAATTTTTTTTTGCTTTTTTGGGTCACAGCCGGCGATGCTCAGGGGTTACTCCTGGCTCTGCACTCAGGAATTACTCCTGGCAGTGCTCGGAGGACCATATGGGATGCCAGGGATCGAACCCAGGCCGGTATGGGCCAGCCGCGTGCAAGGCAAATGCCCTACCCGCTGGGCTATAGCTCTGGCCCCACCTCATTTTATTTTAAAAGAGGAAAAATAGTTCATTATCTCTTCAGTACAAAGTTCTCTGATTACCCATTCTTTACTGGGTCTGGAGGAGAAAGCAGTGCTCTCTCTTGCTGGGATTTCTATACGCTGTGTTAAGGCAATTGTACTGGTGGCCCGAGTCGGTGTCCCAGGGGCTAAAGTGCCTTCCTTGTCAGCAGGAGGCTTGAGTTGATCCCTGGTGCCTCATAGCTCTGCAGCTTCCACCTTTACCACAATCAGGTGTATGTGACAGCTTGGTCACTACAAAAGGAAGATGGGTGAGCCCTGGGGTCAAGGGTGTGCTGACCTCTGGTTACAGGTGTGACCCCTCTCCCAAGCAGCATCATTAAAGGAGCAAAAGCCCGCAAGCATCTTGAGTAACTGTGTGACCACAACAACCAAGTATGCGTGTGAGCCTTGTTAATTGAGGGAAGAGAATGGCAGGGAGGCGGAGAGCAACGCCATCATCATGCCCGGGGTTCCCCTGTGTCATTGGAAATTTCATGAAACCACTTTCCTCTGAGTCACCTTATATGACAACCAGCCTTTATCTTGCCCAAAAGCGTTCTTGACCCTAGACTGGAGAGTGGAGAGTCCTCAGGGAGAAGATTCTTACCTTTTGCCTGAGGAATGAGTATCTTCTGTTACACCAAGGGCATCTTAGTTCAGACCAAAGGATCCTCTTGTCCAGGGTATTTCGGGTGATGCTCTATTTTTTTTGGTTTCGGACTACCTCTGACTATTCTGGCTCCGCATTCCTTGTGGGGATCTGGGGATCATATGGGGTGCTAGAATCGAGCACAGATCAGCTGTGTGCAAGGCAAGCACCCTATCAGCTGTACTGTCACTTGGACCTTTCGTTTTAGACTTAGCTGCTAGTTGTGCTAACGGGCCGAACTTTATACCCCAGTGGCCCTCCAAGTATGCTCCCTGAATCAACAGTAGCAACTGCCATCCTGGTGATTCATTAGAAATGACAGTTCTTGGATGTCACTCTAGGCCCATGGCTGAAGAACTCTGGGGCTGGAGCCCAGCATTCTGTGCTTTCCCAAGACTTCTAGAGGATTCTGATGTGTGCCAAAATCTGAGAGCTACAGGCCTCTCTGAACCTGATCTCCTGCGGGCATTCTGTAGCAGCCGACAGCAGCAGCTTGGAGGCTTCTGGGATGAGTTGTTTCTTGGCAGTCGTCCTTTCTACACTGTTTGCATTTTAAATAATACTCATTTCTTCCCTGGCATCTCTGCTTAATGATAAAGTGGCACTCTGGATGTTTAAAAGGTAAATGAAACTGTTTCTTGGTAAGTATAGATGTAAAGGCATATAAATAAAGGAAGACAAGCTCTTTAGTATCCATCTTTCAGCAACTGTGATTGTGTGGCTGGCACATTCACTCTGATTAACTCTCCCTCCGTTCCAAATCAGAACATTTCATGTCTATTATTATACACCCTTTCAATTGGTTTGGAATCCCAGCCTGTGTCTCACAGAATATCTTGTGATTGCGCCATGGTGGCAGAACCGAGTTTCTGATCAGGCTTGACTTAATGGTCATCGGGCAGGGTCCTTGACAGGTCCCAGGTAAAGATGTTTTCTCATTGGTCTGACCCCTGCTGACTTCATGAACTTCTGCAAGTTCCTGTGAGTTCTGGCCTTGGCATTTATGGTACATTTGAGGGTATTCACAACAGCTTTTGCTCCTTTAAGAGCCTAAGAGCACAGATCCATAATTAATGAGGATATTAAAGTAAAATTTGGGGGCCTTGGAAATGGGTTGATTTCTGAAGGAAAAGTAATACTTTTCTTTCTTTCTTTTTTTTTTTTTTGCTTTTTGGGTCACACCCGGCGGCGCTCAGGGTGTACTCCTGGCTTTTGTTCAGGAATTACTCCTGGCGGTGCTCAGGGGACCATATGGGATGCCAGGTATCGAACCTGGGTTGGCTGCATGAAAGGCAAATGCCTTACCCGTTGTGCTATCGCTCTGGCCCAAGTAATGCTTTTTGAAAGTGATGAGCCCGGTTCATTCTATCCATATCTATCTATCTATCTATCTATCTATCTATCTATCTATCTATCTATCTATCTATCTATCTATCTATCTATCTATCTATCTATCTATCTATCTATCTATCTATCTATCTATCTATCTATCTTCTGTCTATCTTCATCCAACCATCCATCCATTTATCAATTTATTATTTCTTTATTTATTCATTCATCTATTTATTTATTTATCGATTTATTTATTGCTGTTTGGGTTACCCCTGGCTCTGCATTCAGGAATTATTCCTGGTGGTGCTTGGGGACCATATGGGATGCTGGGCATTGAACCTGGGTCAACTGTGTGTAAGGCAAGCACCCTACCCGCTGTACCATCTCTTGGGCACAAAGTCCCAGTTCATTTATCAGGAGCACCATGGTGAGCAGGATCCTGAGTCTCTCTAAAATTTTATTTCCTCTTCTGGAAACGTGGGGATAATGTGAAGAAGTTCTGTCTGTGAAAATACAGCACATGTGGAGTACAGTGTCAGCAGCACTAAATGGGTTCAGTAGTTGGATGTTCAGAACTACTTGTATACTCTAGCCTGTATGTGTACACACAAAGACATACCTGTACACACATAATTGTATGCATAGCTGTTAAACACACCCACGAGCACCCACATTCACTGATATATGCTGGAATAATAGGCTTGTGCATGGGTAGGAATCATCAGGTTTATCCACAGCTATTCTCTCTCATCTCCCTTGCCCTCCTTCTTCCTGTTCCCTTAAAGTGAGTATCATCCTCCCTGCAACACTGATGCTCCTGGGATTGGGAGCTCTGTACCGTCTGGGCTGCATGGTCATTTGGGGCTTATTTATTTAATTCATTAATTAATTTATTTGAAATTTTATTGTACCACTGTGAGATATACAATTACAAAGCTGTTCATTGGTAGGTTTCAGTCATACAGTTTTCAACACCCATCCCTCCACCAGTGCCCTATTCCCAACACCAATGTCCCAGCTTTCCTTCCCCCACCCCAGCCTGCCTCTATGGCAGGTACTCTTCCTCTCTCTCTCTGTCTCTCTCTGTCTCTCTCTCCCTCTCCCTTCTCTTGCACATTATGACTTGCAATACAAACATCATTTAGGGGTTATCATGTATATCATCCCTTTTCCTATATTCAATGCCTAGTTCTGTTCTAGCATTACCATTTCCAACAATTACTAGCATACTGGTCCCTTCCTATTTTACCTAACCTCTGTCTCCCACACATTTGCGGTGAATTGATTTGGGGCTTTGTGGATAGGATATTCAGGGTCCCTGGCTATGGGGGCTCAGTGGTTGTAGGGCACGTGAGAATGAGAGTGGAATATAGCCCCCGTGTTGGTACTTGCTTTTCTCACAGCATGCTTAGGCCTGTCACTGAATGGAGTTGGAGGCCACCTTTTCCTGTGGTAGATTGAACCATATTGGCTCTTGGCAACCTCCTTTCTTGGTGTCTTGGAATTGTGTCTCTCTCAGTACTTTTGTTTTTTGTTTGTTTGGGGGCCACACCGGCCTGTACTCAGGAGTCCCTCCTGGTGGGCTTGGGGGCTTTGGTGTCCCTGAGTAGTGCAAAGGGCAATGGAAGGCTTCATAGAAGGTCCCTCCCTACCTCATTTGGCTGGCAAGTTCCACTCTTTGTTTTATTCTCTTCTTACATCATGCAGCTTATTTCAAGATACTCCATTTTCCTCCCCACAGGGCCCTCAAATGTACTGTTCCTCCCCATCTCTCTGGAATCCTCTTCCTGAACTCTTGGCCTAGCTACGTTTTACTCTTCAGGTAATTAGCTCAAATGACATTTTTTAAGGAGATGTCACCGGTCTTTTCCACACTCAGCTTTGTGTTTCTACTGTGTGTGTGTCTTAAAGTATTATATTCTTTTTTAACCCTTATATTCCCAGAGCATAGCACAGTGCTTAACACAAGCAATGTGTTAATATTGGCTGTTAGGGACCAGAGTGATAGTCCACTGGATAGGGTGCTTGCCTTGCACATGCTGACCTGGCTTTGGTCTTTGGCTTTCCATATGGTCCCCCAAGCCAGTCAAGAGTGATCCCTGAGCACAGACCCAGGAGTAATTCCTAAGCACTGCCAGAGGCAGCCCCAAATCCCAAAACAAATATCAGCTGTTGAATATGCAAGTGCTTGTTAGATGGATGTGAGAATTATTGAAGGGAAAAGAAAATGACTCTGGATTTCTTTATTGTACTCCGCCCCATTCTGGTTAAAATTCACTCCTGAACCTTTATGATAGAAACTGTTGAAGGAAGGAAAAGTTCTATAGTCAGAAGGGGGAAAATCACTTGAGCTTTATTTAAATATCCTTTAGATTCTGTACTGGGATAAGAATCTCTTATCTGATCAGCCCTGGGGGCTCAATTGTTAGTTTATAGCTCTGGGCATTGTATCTACCCCATAAATTCGGCTATAAAATGGATACCTTATGAATCTTGGAAATAAACCTACATTTTACCTTTTCTATCTTAGTAGGAGGGAGCACCAAGAATTTCTGGAGATTTGAACATTTCTTTCACAACACCGTGCAGGAAGTGGTTTATCATTTTACTTGGAGTTGATGTTCCTGGTAATAACATTCGCATACCTCGAATGGATGCAATTGTTTAGCTGTCACCCCCAAACTTAGTCATACCATTGATCTGACATCAGAAAGTACTTATCCTATTGATCTCGTGTCAGATGGGTGGGATAATAGTAATAATGGGCTCTGATTGACAGTTTGAGTTGACAGATTATCAAGTCACATTTTCCCACAGCTAAACTGCTGAGGGGCTTGCAACTTTTCTTTGCCCACACAGATCCTTTTGACCTTTACCGTTTTGTTACTTGTGCTAAATCCAATCCTCATTTAATGGTACTGGGAATGCTCCCAATTCAGCCTATTTAACATAGCACAGAGCCTGTGAGCCTTGAGCATTTCACATCAGAGGTAAGCAGCAAATATTTCTTAGCTTTTGTGGTGGGGGCAGGGATGGAACTCAGGCTCTCAAGCTAGCCTGACAAGTGCAGGCATCCCTGGCCCAGCAAATATATATCTTTTGGTTTGTTTTGTGGCTTCCCCAAGTGCTCAGTGCTTACTCCTAGCTCTGCGCTCAGGGATCACTCCTGGTGGGGCTTGTGGGGAGACCAGATGGGGTGCCCGGTATTGAACCTGGGTCAACCGTGTGCAAAGCAAACACACTACCCGCTGAACTACCTCTCAGACATTTGTTGAGGAGATAAACACATGAATTGAAATTCATGATTCGTGTCTGAAAAGAGGTGACCAGGACCACTCAGGTGACTGACTGCGACATAAGGGCATTCAAGAGGTAGTGTCTCAACAGCCGTGGCCAGTCTCAACTACCATGGCAAGTAATTAAGGCACCGACGGGTGTAAAGAGGGCAGGATGATCTGAAAGTGACTTGAAATTAGGGTCCGGGAAACAGGCCTGAGGCCTGGCTCTTGGATTTGTTTATATACCATTTTAGGTCACATGTGGCTATGCTTAGGGGTTACTCCTGGCTCTGCACTCAGGAATTACTTCTGGTGGTGCTTGGGGGAACCATATGGGATGCTGGGTATCGAACCCAGGTCAGCTGTGTGCAAGGCAAACACACTGCCTGCTCTAGCCCCAGAAATGTGCTTTTCTCGAAAACCCCCAAAAAGAAAGTACATTTCTGCTTTCATCCCCAGAGCTGCTAGATTAGAATCTGCATTTTCATAAGATTCCTAGGTGACTCTCACTGAATTATGAAAAACATTGTCTTAAGGCTTTTGCCCACCTCCTTTTTTTTGTTGCTTAGTTTTTTAAAATTTTTTATTATACCACCGTGAGACATACAATTACAAAGGTGTTCATAATTGGTTCTTGGTAATACAGTATTTCAGCACCCATCCCTCCACCAGTGCCCCCATTTCTACCACCAATGTACCCCACCCCTCCCACCCACCCCCAGGCTGCCTTAATAGCAGGTACCCCAGTTTCCTCTCTTTCTCTCTCTCTGCCTCTCTCTCTCTGTCTCTGCATCTCTCTCCCTCTTATTTTACACATTGTGGCTAGCCCTGTAGATATTTAGAGTTTATCACTTAAGTCTCTTTGTGTATATTCAATGGTGAGTTTTAATCTGACATTACCATTTCCCATACTTAGTAAAACACTGGTATCTATTTATATCCTATTAATGAATGCTGTCATTTTATATCTGTCCTTTTCCTTCTGACTAATTTCACTCAGCATGATAGTCTCCATGTCCATCCATTTGCAGGTAAATTTCATAATTTCGTCTTTTCTGACAGCTGCATAGTATTCCATAGTGTAGATGTACCACAGTTTCTTTAGCCAGTCCCTTTCTTCTCTTTCACTGTTTGCATATAGGAAGGCCATTGACTTTTGGGTATTGATTTTGTACCCATCAATGATCAGGTTTACTCCCGACTCCGCATTCAAGGATCCATCCCAGGGTGGCCATGTGTGAGGAAAGCATCCTAACTGCTGTACTATATCTCCAGTTCAAATGTGAATGTTTTAAAGGAAAATCCTTTCTAAGGTTGCTTAGGCTTTTAACTACTGGAATTGACCCTTAGGAGGTTGGAGTTCTTGGGACCCTTAGGGATGGCTCAGTGTCCAAAGACACCCACCTGGCAAGCATGGTGCATAACCAGGTGTGTTCGAGCACCACACTTGGAATGTGTGACCCCAGACAAATAGCATAGCTCTGTGAACACCATTGGTGTACATGGCAGGCACATAGGTGAGCACCTCAGTCACCGCTTGTGAGCCCTGCAATCACTAGTACCGGAACTCAATGAGTAAGATGCCTAGTCAGTGTGTGTGTGCAAGCTCTGCAGCTACAATATGAGACTTGGAGTGAGCACTGTGGCTGAGTGTGTGAGCACCACAACCAGATGTGTGCCTGGTAAACCCCACAAGCAAGAATTTGAGCATCATAATGAATCATGCACCACCTGCTTCATCATAACAGAAAGAACAGTAACAACTAAGAGGAGGTTGGGGGTGGCAAAGTGTGGAGTTCTTCACTGTTAGCACCATAAACTTTCTTTCTTTGTAAATTAAACATTTTATTATACCACCGTGAGATATACAATTACAACGTTGTTCATGTTTGGAGGTTTCGGTCACATAGTGTTCCAGCACCCGCCCTCCACCAGTGCCCATTTCCCACCACCAATGTCCCCAATTCCCTCTCCCTCCCATAGCCTGCCTAAATGGCAGGTTCTTTATCTCTTTTCTTTCTCCCTCTCTCTCCCTTCCTTCTCCTACACATTGTGGGTTGCACTACATATACTTGGAAGCCATCATGTGAATTTTTTGCCTGTATTTAATGCTCAGTTCTATGTTGGCATCAGCCCTTTCGACATTTATTCACACATGTTCCCTTCTCTGTCTTACCCAACCTCTGACTCCCTCACGTTTGCGGTAATTTCCACTTTTGGTAAGACCACCTGATATATTTATGTCATGCAAATAAATGCAGTCATTCTATGTCTCTCTCTTTCCTTCTGACTAATTCCACTCAACATGATCCTTTCCATGTCCATCCATTTATAGGCAAATTTCATAACTTCCTTTTTCCTAACAGCTGCATAGTATTCCATTGTGTAGATGTACCACAGTTTCTTTATCCAGTCATCAGTTCTCGGGCATACTGGTTGTTTCCAGGTTCTGGCTATTGTGAATAGTGCTGCTATGAAAATAAAAGTGCAGATTGTGTTTCCGCTGTATTTTTGGCTTCCCAGGGTATATTCCCAGGAGTGGTATGGCTGGGTCAAAAGGGAGCTCAATTTCTAGTCGTTGGAGGAATGTGCATATTGTTTTCCAGAAAGGTTGTACAAGTCGACATTCCCACCAACAATGTATGAGAGTCCCCTTTTACCCTTTTGAATATGGGCCAGTCTCTGTGGTGTGAGGTGATATCTCATTGTTGTTTTGATTTGCATCTCTCTGATGGTTAGTGATGATGAGTATTTTTTTCATATGCCTTTTGGCCATTCGAATTTCTTCCTTGTCAAAGTTTCTGTTCATTTCTTCTCCCCCATTTTTTGATGGGGTTGGCTGTTTTCTTCTTATATAGCTGTACCAGTGCCTGATATATCCTGGATATTAACTCTTTATCAGATGGGTATTGGGTGAATATTCTTTCCCATTCTGTGGACTGCCTTTGTATCTTAGTCACTATTTCTTTTGAGGTGCAGAAGCTCTTTAGTTTCATGTAGTCCCATATGTTTTTCTTTTCTTCTAGTTGCTTTGTCAATGGTGTTTCACCTTTGAAGATGTCTTTAGCTTCAATGTCGTGGAGGGTTTTTTCTTATATTTTCTTCAATGTACTTTATGGATTCAGGTCTGATATTGAGATCTTTAATCCATTTTGATCTGATTTTTTGTGCAAAGTGTTAGACACAGGTCCAAATTCATTTTTTTACATGTAGCTGTCCAGTTTTCCCAGCACCACTTGTTGAAGAGGCTTTCCTTACTCCAGTTTGGACTCTTTGCACCTTTATCAAAGATTAACTGATCATGTTTTTTGAGGGTGGGTGTCAGGATACTCAACTCTATTCCATAGATCCACAGGTCTGTTTTAATTCCAGTACCATGCTGTTTTTATTACTGCTGCTTTGTAGTACAGTTTGAGGTTGGGAAAGGTGATGCCTACCATTTTCTTTTTCTCAAGGATTGCTTTAGCTATCCGTGGGGGGTTTATTATTCCATACGAATTTCAGGAGTGTTTGGTTAATTTCTTTAAAGAATGTCATGGGTATCCTTATAGGAACTGCATTGAATCTGTACAAAGCTCTGTGGGAGTATTACCATCTTGACAATGTTAATTTTCCCCATCCATGAGCAAGGAATGTGTTTCCATTTCCTCGTGTCCTCTTTTTTTCTTGAAGCAGTGTCTTGTAGTTCTCTTTGTATAGGTCCTTTACACACTTGGTTAAGCTGATTCTTAGGTATTTGATTTTCTGTGGTACAATTGTGAATGGAATCAATTTCTTAATATCCCTTTCTTCTCTTTCATTATTTGTGTATAGGAAAGCCACCGACTTTTGGGTATTGATTTTGTACCCTGCCACTCTACTATACATATCTATTGTTTCTAAGAGTTTTTGGGTCTAGAGTTTAGGGTTCTCTAGGTATAATATCATGTCATCTGCAAATAATGATAGCTTGATTTCTTCCTTGCCTATCTGAGTGCCCTTAATGTCCTTTTCTTCTCTGATTGCTATGGCGAGTACTTCCAGTACTATGCTGAATAGAAGAGGTGAGAGAGGGCAACCTTGTCGTGTTCCTGATATTAAGGGGAAGTCTTTCAATTTTTCCCCATTGAGAATGATACTCACTGTAGGCTTTTGGTAGATGGCTTTTACTATCTTGAGGAAGCGTCCTTCAATTCCTATTTTCTGGAGGGTTTTAATCATGAATGGGTGCTGGATCTTGTCAAATGCTTTTTCTGCATTTATTGATAGGATCATATGGTTTTTATTTTTTCTCTTATTGATATGATGTATTATGTTGATTGATTTGCGAATGTTGAACCATCCTTGCATTCCCGGGATGAATCCTACTTGGTTATGATGTATGATCTTTTTGATGAGTCTTTGGATTCTGTTTGCTAGTATTTTGTTGAAGATCTTAGCATCTGTGTTCATCAAGGAGATTGGTCTGTAATTTTCCTTCTTTGTGTTGTCTCTCCCTGTTTTGGGTATCAGGGTGATGTGTGCCTCGTAGAAGCTGTTTGGGAGTGTTACCAGAAACTTTCTTGGGCCCATAAATGTGTTTGCTGCCAAAGACTGTTTTGGAGCTCAGAATGACTGAGAAGAATGGACACCCACATGGAGAACAAGCCACAAAGACTGCTAGTAAGCAAAGAACCTCAGCAGGAAGATGCATGGGTTTAGTTTGCTGATGGTGGAAGCTCAAGCTGTCACTATCACTTGAGGTCACTGCTGATACCGGCAGTGGTGTGCTAGAGACCAGCTTGCACAGCTTTCAAGAGCAGAGTCCCTGCCTCTCTCCCCCCACTCCTTATTTAGTGATGTTCAATCAATTTGGAAGCTTGATGTCAGTGGTGGTGGAAAATACAATACCATGGGAATCATCAAGCCCTACAAACAAGGACTTAAAAAATTGATCTACAATACTGCCGTGTACAATCCTGTCCCTGCCCCTCCAGGTGTTGTAGGTTTGGCTGCAGTGCCCGGTTGCATCAAGAGGTGGCAGATAGGAGACAGGCTTCTCTACATCCAAGGCTCTGCCCCGTGGGTCCTGGTTGATTGATGGTCTGACATAGAAAAAGAGTGGGCCCCCGGACATGAACCCAGAGTCATGGCAAAGCCTGGTAAGCTACCTGTGATGTATTCGATATGCCAAAAACAGTAACAATAATGGACCTCATTCTCAATGAATGGAGATGTTACTGGCGCCAGCTCGAGGAAATCAATGATCAATGGGAAAACAAATGATACAAGTGATACTATCCTATCAGTGAGAGTGCCACTAATGTTGTTCACTACCACAACCAGAACCAATGTCTCAGGCGCTCAGTTCTGTCCTACTCTCCATGTCTATTGACTTTCCCCTCCATCTTTGTGTTTCCCTGTATTCCACATATGAGAGAGATCATTCTATGTCTGTCTGTACCTCGTCCTCTGACTGACTTCACTACGCCTCCAGTTCCACCATGTGACTGCAGATTGTATTACTTAAATTTCTTTGTTGTTTGTTTTGGAGGTCATATCAGGCAGTGCTCAAGAATTACTCCTGGCTCTGTGCTCATAGATCACTCCTACGTGGTATGATTTTCTTTTCCAAATAAGAACTACTCTTTTGAGGCCTGGCTTATCAGTACACCACTGGACTGAGTCCAGTACTAGTTCTATGGTTTCCTTGGCAATTCGGTGCTGATATTATAGAGGAGTCAAGATGGATATTTATCTGCTCCCTCTTCTCTTTTCTCTAATCTGAGGAAGAGACATGCTGTATGGCTCAAGATCAACATTTCCTACATTTAACTTTATAGTAAAATTATCTGGTGAACTCTGAATCAATAATGCTAGGCTCCCAGCCATGGAAATTCTGATGTACTTTGTCTGGGCAAAGAATTTTCGAAGTGTGATCCCTGAACTCACAGCATTAGGATTCCTTGAGATCTTCTTAGTGATGTAAATTTCTTGAACTTCATGTCAGACTTAGTAGAGGGGGATCACACTATTTGTATTGTAAGTTTCCCAGATGATTCTCATGGAGCTATTATTTGAGATTCATTGGTTTGGGGGTGAGGATGCGGCCATCTGGACTTTAAAGAATTTCTAGGTGGTTCCAAAGTGCAACCAAGGTCGATATATCTGTGGATTAACAGCTTGCTACAAGACCCATATATCTGCCCTTGCTTGTTGGGAATGTAGCAAGTCGAGTTGGGGGTCACAGGAAGGTAAACTGAGCTTAAATGGAGCCTGAAAGCTGAATTTCTGATGAAAATCAGCAAATTCCAATTGAAACTTTCAAAAGTCAAACATGGTTAAGCTAAATACTCTTGTAGCACTGTCAGTAGAAAGCTGCCATTGCAAAGTGTTTCATTTAATATTCTTGAAGTGCTAGATGAAACTTTCGTCAGAACTATTTGGGGAGCTAGTGAGAATGCAGAATTTTGCAACCTCTCTTTCATAATGAATCAGATTCCAAATTGTGGGGTGTATCAAACCCAGACAGTTACTTTTTAATCAGTCATTTCTTTTTCTTCATTCAAACCACTTGTACTAATACCTTTTCAGTCAGGGACTTAGTGTGGAGATCGCTGGTGGTGAGGGGTGCTTGACAAGTAAGATTAAATAAACACAAGTAATTTTATTTTTGCTTTTTATTCAGCCACACCTAGTGGTTGTCAGACTTATTCCTGGATCTCTGCTTAGGGATTAATTTTGGTGGTTCTCAGGAACATGGAGTGTCAGGGAAACAAAGGGGGTTCTCGGGATCAAATCTGGTCATCCATGTGTAAAGGCAAACTCTCTACGGGCTGTACTATGTCTTCAGTCTCTAAGATATTTGTGATTAAGGCCTTATTCTTTGTACTTCTCATAAAGCCTGACCCAAACTAACCTGTCAACTCCTCCCACCCCCAAATCTCAGTAGGTTGTACCATACTACAGACAGAATTTCTGGGAATTCCAGGTGGACAGTCATTGTGCACTTGGCTTTGAAAAGCAAATGCTCAAACTGGGACATTTAGTTTTTATTTTTTCCCAAGTCTATTGGATATTATCTTAAGAGAGGGAGAGAAGCTAACTTAAATGATTTACTATTTGTTCATAATATTATGGCAACTTTAAAAATTTCAATGTTCATTTGGATTTAGTAAAATGTATCATGAAAGTTTACACTTTGGATAATAGCTAAAATTCAGTTTTAAGACTCTTGGAGAAGGGCCGGGCGATAGCCCAGCGGGTAGGCGTTTGCCTTGCCGTGGCCGGCCTATGCCGGCCGGGTTCGATCCCGGCATCCCATATGGTCCCCCTGAGCACCGCCAGGAGTAATTCCTGAGCACAGAGCCAGGAGTAACCCCTGAGCATCGCCGGGTGTGACCCAAAAAGCAAAAAAAAAAAAAAAAAAAAAAGACTCTTGGAGAAGATTGTTTTAGGCAGAACTTACCATTGTTTTAAAATTAGTAACAATACAGTTGTAATACATCTTGGGACCCTCTAAGGTGCTGGTCAAGGGCCCCCGGGCTACAGACCCTATGATTCTCAGGTTACCCTGATGGTGCTGGGGATCAAATGGGGCTTTATGCACCCTTTTGTACTATCTCTCCAGCACCAGTTTAGTGATTTAATAAAAGTTTACAGATGCCAGAGAGATTTTGATGAAGTTGACTTCAGGTGTTGCTTGGGGCTTGGGAGATTTGGAGGCCATTCTTATGTAAAGTGAGAGCCACAGAACTAGAAAGCTCTACCCATCTTGCTGTATTATCTCACCCAGACCTTCTTTTTGGGAACATTTTTGGGAGCACCATGCTATAAACATAGGCCCCTCATTAATCTGTTAGGATAATAGGGTGAGGTTAGCCTGACAATTTATATTTACAAATGGGAAACAAATACACACAGTCAAATTTGGAGGCAAGTCTCGTCTTTTATTCAGCCAGAGATTCTCCTA
Source organism: Cryptotis parvus (assembly GCA_021461705.1). Lineage (NCBI taxonomy): Eukaryota > Metazoa > Chordata > Mammalia > Eulipotyphla > Soricidae > Cryptotis > Cryptotis parvus. Next base: position 5,656 of record JAJIBD010014464.1, on the reverse strand, counting down.
TCTCCTACTCTGGCCTAGCTTACATTCAAAGACTGACACCGCCATTGCCACTGCAGCCCTTTGTTCCCTATTGATGTCACAGCAGTGGAGTCATCAAATCCTGATGAAAGACATTAGTGAAAGCAATACATTTTTATTGTTTTTATTTATTTAGTTTTCTTTTTTTAGTGTATGTGTGTGGAAAGGGCGGGTGCCAGGGATGGAACCCAGGGCCTCATAGATGGATGCAAGATGTGCGCTTTTGATCACTGAGCTATATCCCACAGTCCCATTGTTCTTGAATTTCACAAATTTCTGCTTCCGTTTGAACACCTGTAAAATGACAGTGACAAGGCCAACCTCTCAGATCTCGCGGAAAAGTTAGATGGGATACATTTCTGAGAGCACCTGGAATCCCTGGCCCCAAGTAGGCTCTTTCCCGAGTGCAGTCATTTGACATTGATTTCTTGGCATTTACACCCAAGTAAGGCAATTTAAGAGTTGCAGCATCCAATCAAAATGTAGCTCTTACTCTACCATGTGGACTGTATGCAAAACAGTGGTATAAACAGAGCTCAGATGTCACTTCCATGCTAACTGCTATTCTTTCAAGGAGAGAGATTTAAATCTTTGTTGAATTGAAATGGCATTAGTTAGCCTATAGGAGGTCATGGGTTGGATCTCATCTCGGCTCCTACTCCCAAGTAAGCTGATGGTAATCAGAATTTAGTTTGCCCCCCCATCTCCTCAATATGAATTCCACTTGGCGTCTAGATTCACAATGAAAAAATACTGCTAGGTAAAATTTTCTTTAATGTATGTGTAAATCAGGCAGTGGGAGCCATCTAGACATCAATTTAGAAGCCCTAGTGTTTGTGTTGACTTCTAATCCTCACAGGATCTTCGCCCCTTTCTGGAATATCGGCTGCAGTTGTCAGGTGATGTTTAGTTTATTTCTACTTTAGGTGCATTATTGTTATTTTTTGGTGTGTGTTCTGTTTTTTTTTCCTCTGGGTGGAAGAGGACTGTTTTAAATGTGCGCTTTGAGTATTTGAATAAAATAGGATTTTTTTTATCCCTTAAGCGTAAGGGTAAGGAGAAATCAGAAAATATTCCCTTTTTTGACTTGTGTGCTTTTCTTCTGAGACTCCATGGCAGTAAATAAAGAACATTGGAACAAAAAAAAAGCACCACTGAAACATGTCTTGTCACGTTCTGCTCACCTACACCTGATTTCAAATGTAAATTGCACGGCATTTAGCGCTAATGAAAATACTCCAGTGAAGGAAATTGTTAAGATTTTCTGGTGTGCTCCCCTAGGGGTAATATTAAAACCCCCCTTACTAACATCTCACTCTGAGAAGACAAAAATGTGCACTGAGAATACAAAAGCCCTGTTGGCATCTAAATGTGGGCCAATTAATTTGCTGTTATCGGCGTATGGGTTTAGGAGGAGATGTAAAAGTAGGACCCAGGAAAGCTATTGAGATCCCGTACTGCGGGGCTCCTTGACCCTGAATTTTCAATGCTTGCTTAATCATGGCATTCTGCTTTCTATTTATTTATACAGTTGCTTCAATGAACAAATTAATAATTATACAGCACATTGACAAACATGCCGGGTAATATTTGCCAGATTTTAAATTAATTTAATTCAAGGGCCACTTCATTTACAGGATTCATCCGCACATCAGGCATCAGCCTTACCTCGTTGCTATTCATGCGACACCAAGATTTTCATCATTTTCCCCCTTCTTTTCTTCTCTGCAGACAAAGACAGCACAACTTACCCTGCCAAATAAATAGACACTAACAGGCAGGTGGAAGACAGATAGATGACAGACAAATAGGAATATAGATAAATGTGCAGAGGACATAAATTTAGAAGGAAGGATAATAGCTGTTACTATGATATGTGGAAAATAATTAGATTCCACTAAAATCTTGTATTTATTTTCTCTTTAGCACCAATTTGCAATTTATCTTCTCTTGTTTCACACCCACAAGCCTTCTTCAGAATTTACAGACTGGAAATTTGAATGGAAATTGAAGCTTATAGCTTCAAAAATGATCACTTTTCTTGGAAACAGAAAAATCACATTAAAAAAAACCCAACTTAAATGGTAATGGCAGATTAAAACTCACCACTGAATATACACAAAGAGACTTAAGTGATAAACTCTAAATATCTGCAGGGCTAGCCACAATGTGAAAAATAAGAGGGGAGAGATGCAGAGACAGAGAGAGATAGAGAGAGAGAGGAAACTGGGGTACCTGCTATTAAGGCGGCCTGGGGGATGGGAGGGGAGGGGTACATTGGTGGTGGAAATGGGGCACTGGTGGAGGGATGGGTGCTGGAATACTGTATTACCAAGAACCAATTATGAACACCTTTGTAATTGTATGTTTCACTGTGGTATAACAAAAATAATAATAATAATAAAAAAATAAATTAAAAAAAAGAAAAAAAACCAACTTTGTGGGCTTGAAAAGCCAGGCAAAATTTTGGGTTGCTTTGTGTATTAGTGAGGTCTGTGTGAGAGGTAGTGATACTGAGTTGCATAGATGGGGTCAGTGGCTTTAGAAAAAGTCATTTTAATCATCAGGCCTTATTATATAAGGGTTTGGGAAAAGAGAGTTTTTAATTCAGCGGTGGTTATATATATAATATGTATAGTGTATATATATATATATATATAATATGTATCTGTATCTTCCTGCATGGCACAGCCTGGCAAGCTACCCATGTCGTATTTGATATGTCAAATGCTAGTAACAATTATAGACCTCATTCCCATGACCTGACGGAATGGTTTGGGGCTCTTTATGTTCCTGGAGTGATGCAGATGCCCTTGGGCTACACTAGCATGTGACAGGGCGTATGGAGATGTTACTGGGGCCCACTCCAGCAAATCGATGAACAGCGGGAAGACAAGTGATCCGAGTGATCTATATCTAAATCTATATGTTTGGTTTTGGGCAGTTCTCAAGGCTTACTCCTGGCTCTGTGCTCAGGGATCATGCCTGGAAGGCTTGAGGAACATATTGGGTGCTAGGGATTGAACCTAATTTGGTTGCATGCAAGTCAAGTGCCATACCTGTTGGACTGTATCTCATGCCCCCCTATTTTATGCATAGTTGTGACTAGAGCTGAAATTTGGGCTAAAAGGAAGAAAGAACAAGGAAACTGATGAACTGATTTGATTTCTGTGTTTTTGCTCCCCCAAGATGTGCTCAGGGCTTTCTCCTGACTGTATTCTGGGATCGCCCTTGACAGTACTTAGGGGACCATATGTGGTGCTACGGATTGAGCTGGATCTGCTATTTGTAAAGGCAAGCACCTTACCCACTGTACTCTCACCGACCCCAATGAATTGGCTTTTATGTATATCATATATTTGTATGTATATTATTATATTTGTTGTTATGTAGAAATAGTGACTGGATTTGTGTATTGATGTGTGCACTAAAGACAGGTGTTCACATAAAGTGTAGCATCTTATGTAGGATATTATAATTATAATATAATTTATTATATATTAACAATATTTTATATAAATAAAAGCAAAATTATGTACTATTATGTAAGTATACATATATAGCAATACCCAAATATATAATAATCATAAAATAGAAGCAGTAATGAAAATTATTGTAGGCATCAAAATTTAGCTGAAATCAGAAATCTGTAAATCAGGAGTTTCCGAATTATTTCTTTTTTTTTTTTTTTTTACTTTTTTTTTTTTAAATTTTTTTATTTTTACAATTACAAAGATATACAATTAAAAAGTTCATATTTGGGTTTTGGTCATACAGTGTAGCAGCACCCATCCCGCCACCAGTGCCCATCTCCCACCACCAGCGTCCAAATTATTTCTTATGCTACTGATATTCTACTCTTTGAGGCATTAGCTGTCTATTAGTTGGCTTATAGTTTTTATGAAAACAACCAGTTGGCAATTTGTGGAGAAGAAAAATGTGTCCTACCTAATGTTCTTAAGCGATTACAAATTTGGGTATGGATCAGTATCTGTCATAAAACTGCCCTTCAATTGGTAGCGATTGCCAGTGAAATCACAGGAGATAATTAATTTTACTTAATAATTGTTTTGTCTTTTTTTTTTTGAGTCTTACTTGGCAGTACTCAGGGGTTGCTTCTGGTGGTGCTTGGAGGACCACGCAGTGCTAGGGATCCTGCGTGCAAAGCATGTGCTCCAGCCCATTAATCTAACACCTCAGCCTTATAGCTTAATAATACTTAATAATATCTACTAACATAGATTAGTATTTTTTGCTTGTAGTGGGGTGGGGATAGAAAATCCACAGGGTGGTGTGGATAAAGATTAATCTTTGGGGGGGAAAGAAATATTAAACCCACGATTATGGTAGAGATTAGAATACTCTGCATATGTACATGACTGTTACCTTATCATAATTAAATTATTATTATAATACTGTATTTTCAATTTTTAAGCAGAGATGACTATTTAGGTGCAATGTATAAGGTAGCTCTTTAAAAAAAACAAAGCGGGTAACCATTTAGAGAAAATCAGGCAAAGCCTAGGCAGATAATTTTAGTGCAAGCAGGCTTTTTGCTTCAGTACCGAGATAATTGTCTCAATCTCCTTTTTACTCTGCAGGGTCTCAGATGTCAAAGGCAGTCCACGATGCAAGTTGAAATTGTGCAATACATAGCCCAGAAATTATGTGTCTTTTTACTAAAAAAATCAGGTAGACCTATAGGCCACAATAATTATAAAAATTATACTAGCATTTATTTGGTTATATTAATATGCTATTTGTATTAACTAGTTTTACTAATTACCTAATTACTGCCCGCTAGGGTAATTACTCATCTTGATTAAATGAATGTTGAAAGGTGAACTCATAGGCAGGAATTTGGCAATCATTTTCCTATCTAGAATAATAATGCTGAGGGCAGATGCTCAATCCATTTAATACTCTCATTGAAAGGAGAGCTAGGAGGGAGATTATAAAGTGTAGTTCATAAAACTGGTGTAACTAAATAGAATATTGAAGCAAATAGGTATACATTAGAAGCACTTAGCGGTGTTTCCTTGATAAAACAGAGCATTGGAATGGATGGCTTGAAACTCACTTTAAAAAAGGCATGGAACAAGCAAAGATAGACTTGAGTTTGGATCTTAGCTTCATATGACTCAGGGAAAAGAGGTCTCACCTCTCTGAACCTGATACTTTGTTTTGGGGGCCATGCAGTTGTACAGGGCTTACTTCTGTCTCTGTGTTGAGGAATCATTCCTGGTGGGGCTTGTGGGGACCATATGGAATGCTGGGGATCAAACCCAGGTCGGTCATTATGTATTTTATGTGTCATGTGTAAGCCAAACACCTTCTCTCCGCTTAACTATTGCTCCAGCCCTCTGATTTTCTTAATATGTACAATGTGGGTATTGTATTCAATATTACCTCATATTAGTGTGAAAGGTGATTTAAATAATGGTTGCAAAGAGTCTGGATCTGAGGAAGCAATTTGGGTTCCATCATTTGGCCTACAGTTCAATGACCTATAATCAAATTTTGAAATAGAAATTATAAGAATTCCTAGTAGTATGAAGAGAGGATTTCTGCATAACAACTATGCTCCCATCGTGCTATTCCTAAAATGTCCTGGTTGCATAGATAGGAATAAATTTCA
>JAJIBD010014463.1:0-46386 GCA_021461705.1 Cryptotis parvus | reverse complement strand
ACATACTGAGGAGAGCTGCCATCTGGCTCTCCCCAGCTCAGCTGACCATGAGACTCCCAGAAGGCATGATGGGTTTTGATCCTGGCCGACCTCTGTTGGGCCTCGAAGCAGCCGGATGAGACTCACTCACCGTAATAGTCGCTATTTTCGCAGTCCGGACTCCACAACTCATCAGAACCCACCCAAAAGAGATGCTGATCTTAAGCCCAGCTCAGCAGAGCAGCTGAGTTCAAGCCCAGGTAGGTGGCTTGAGAGAGTAGTCACCATGCGTTCATGGAGATGGGGCTGGGTCCCCATTCCCCTCTTTGTCCTGTCCTGGAGGCCTGGTGGCCCCACCTACAAACTGCCTCAGGGCATAGGCCATCATGCAGAGACTCAGACGCATGGGGAGAGCTGCCATCTGGCTCTCCGTGAGACACACGGCCATGTGGTACATCAAACTAGTTGAACCAATCATGTTCTAGAAACTCAAAAAGTAAATTCAAGAGCAGTAGAAGTCAGAAAACCTCGCACAACACAACCACAGTCACTCTCTGGTCCGGACTCCACAGCTGGATACAGCCCGACCCAAGAGAGAAGCTAAATCCGAGCCCAGGCATGCGGGACTTGACACAATGCCAACCCGGTTTTAGAGAGCCTGGACTGGGACCACCTCCCCCCCACCTCGGCTCCCCTCCACAAAGGCTGGTGGCCCTGCTGAGAACTGCTGCTGGGGAGAACTGCTGCTGGGGCCTCGGTCGGGGTCGGACAACAGGTATTTAAGTGCAGAGCGGAGTCTCTGCCTGCCTGCCTTGTGCTGAACTGATGAGGCATTATAGGGAGGGACAGGTTTTTGCTCCTTGGCCTGTCCTCCACCAATCTCCCAGAAGTCAGAAAACCTTGTGCAACACAACCAAAGTTATCCTCTGGTCTGGACTCCGCAGCTGGACACAGCCTGATCCCCATGGCACACAGGCACCTGTGCGATATCTCAAAATCTGGTATACCACAAATGTGTTGGGAGTCAGAGGCTAGATAAGACAGAGAAGAAAACAGTGGCTGATAATCGTTGAAATGATGATACCATCCGAGAACTGAGCATTGAATATAGGCAAAAAGATCACATGTTCACTTGAATCCCGTTATTCATCTATTTGCTCTAGCGGGCGCCAGTAACATTTCCATTGGACCCTATCACGTGCCAATGTAGCCCAATGGCATCTGGTTGATTCAGGAATATGAAGAGCCTCAAACCGTTCCTTCAGGGTCTTGACAAGGAAGTCTGACCATCTTGTAGGTGGGCAGCCACGTGATCTTTTGACATCCCATGGGATCCAGTCGGTAATGGCTCTAGTCCAGCGGTTGTCTCCAAATCGCATTACATGTCCAGCCCATCTGATTTTCGATGCCTAGGCAAATGAGACATATTTCTGGAATAGCAATGGAGGTCAGAACTCTGGATTCCTTCTCTCACTTGAGTGAGGCCTGATATTCCAAGCATAGCTCTTTCGATTCCCCTCTGGGAGACCACAACAACTTTTTTTGCTGCCAGCTGGCAAAAGATACACATGATAATCTCTAAATGTGTTACAATCCACTATGCGTAAGAAAGGGAAGTGAGAATGAGAGAGAGAGAGGGGGGAGAGAGAGTGAGAGAGAGAGAAAGAGAGAAAGGAGATTAAGAACCTGCAATGGAGGCAAGCTGGGGTAGGGGGGAGGGATGTGGGGACATTGGTGGAGGGAAATGGGTACGGGTGAAGGGATGGGTCCTGGAACACTGTAGATCCAAAACTCAAACATGAACATCTTATAATTGTATATCTCATGGTTGTATAATAAGATATTAAAAATAATAAAAATTAAAAACAAAAGGATCTCACTTGAGAGAGTCCTACCAAAGACGAGACCTAGCCAAAAAGGGGTAGGTCTCATCTTTTGGTCTCATCTTTGGGGCCGGGCAATAGCACAGTGGGTAGGGCATTTGCCTTGCAAGTAGCCGACCTGGATTTGATCCCTGACATCCCATATGGTCCCCTAAGTACTGCTAGGAGTAATTCCTGAGCATTGCCAGGTGTGACCCAAAGAGAAAAAAAGAAAAAAAAAGAAGCAAAGGGAGAGACCATGAGCAACTATTTTTTAAGCATATTATTTCGCCTGTCCATCCATCCATCCATCCATCCATCCATCCATCCATCCATCCATCCATCCATCCATCCATCCATCCATCCATCCATCCATCCATCCATCCATCCATCCATCCATCCATCCATCCATCCATCCATCCCGCCTCGTCCGTCCGTCGCGTCCGTCCGTCCGGGTCCGTCCGTCCGCTCCATCCATCCATCCATCCATCCACCCATCCATCCATCCATCCATCCATCCAAGTGCTTGGGATGAACACCAGAGTCTCACATATGAGAAGCAAGCCCTCTGCCACCGAGCTGCAGCTCTAAACTCCGACTACTCTAGATGTTGCACTTATTGGTAGTATTATAGTATGTTTGATAGAATGTTTAAACTGTTGTAAATTGAGATGAATTAGTTGGAAATTACAGACCAGCAATATGGATAGTCTATTTGTATTTTTAATTTGACACTGATAAGAAAATAAATCAATATGTTTTTGCATAATCACTGTCTCCTAAAATATATTTTATTTTCTCATTTCAGATAACCTTATGAGGCCTCTCTTAAATTATGGTATTCCTTGGTGAGGACATCTATTTTTTGCTTTATGTTTTATTTCAGAATAATATTGATTAAATTGTATCAATTAATTGTATTTTTGGTTTGCTGCTGCAGTATGTCTATGGGCTTCTTGGTTGAAGAGAGTGCACCGGTTGTTTGGAGAGGCCTTATGGTAATGTCAGCTGTTGAGAAATTGCTGGAGGCAGGTAAGAAATTGCATTTAGCATTGTTTTATTATTGGCATATTCTGAGTAATGCATTTGCTGATTGGAGAGTTGTTAAAATTCGCAGTGAGACTTGTTTTGGGGAAAAAAAAATCTAGTTGATAGATTGTATATATAATGAGTTACATGGTGCCAGGACCAAATTTCACTGTTAACAATTTAATTTCTTCCACTGCAACAATCTCCCCTCCATTGTTGGGGAGCCTCTGAGATCCTCAACAATATCAGGAAAATGAGTTCCCTTTTGCCTCTGAGACTTGCAGGGAATGGATAAAAACTCAGGAGTCCAGTGCAGTTCCAAAAGTCTTTTACTGATTTTCAATAATAAAACAAGCTCTGCCATTATAATCCAAGATAATGGGATTCCCCAGATCTCTAGCTCTTGATCAGAACTCCAACCATGCACTGGGGCCCAAACCTCCTACCAAAGTGGATCCCCTACCTCAAGTCAGTCCCCATATATGTACTCCAAAGCAATAATGCTATCTTCAGGGAGTAAACTATAAACAAAGATCAACAAATCAGCTTTTTGGTGCAGATGTGGGGTGGTGCCACACTTGTTTTAGGTTTAAACAAATGATTATGCCAGGGACTAGTCCTTATGTCAAAACACTGGAGAGCGGGAGAGTTCTGGTATAAAGAAATACATCTTAATGGTATATATTCATGGGGAGAAACATCAAAATTTCATGGGCTTCATGCCATCTTCTTGAGAGGCTCTGCTGGGGAACTCCCACACCATGAGGGCCGCCATTTTCCACATCCGACTCCCTCTCCTCAGAGCTCCACCCAGCAGAAGAGCTGATGACAGCCCTGCTCATCAGTGACCCGCCCCTGCAGCAGTCTTTTTAAAGGCCTGCCCAGGTATGCCGATCCAGAGACTCACACACACTGGGCAGAGCTCCTACTTGCTCTCCCTGTGCTCAGCTGATCACGAGGGCGTCCTGGAGTGATGGCGGGTTCTAGTCCTGACCCGTCACCCCTGCAGAGCCTCGTAAGAAGCCAGAGTAACTCCCACACCATGAGGGATGCCATTTTCCACATCCGGACTCCCCTCTCCTCAGAACTTCACCCAGCAGAAGAGCTGATCACAGCCCGGCTTTGCGGCGCCGCCTTGCGGCTGCTAGGTTCATCAATAATTCCTCAATTTTGAGGTGACTACTAGAGTATCCCACTCACACGGCAGAGCCTGGCAAGCTACTGGTGTTGTATTTGACATGCGAATTACCAGTAACAATTATAGACCTCATTCCCATGACCTGTTGGAATGGTTTGAGGCTCTTTATGTTGCTGGAGGGGATGATGCCCTTGGGGCTATCTCGCATGTGACAGGACATATTGAGATGTTACCGGTGCCCACTTGAGCAAATCGATGATATACGGGAAGACAGTGATACATGCCATCTAGGTGATAGGTACCCCCAAGGTCCTTCTTATTTCTATTCTGCACCAAGGTGATTCTGCGTGTCTTGTCCTCTGTTTACTGAAAGGGTCATGCTTGCCTGCTCTAGGGCAAATTAGTATGATCCTTCCTTTAATCTTCAGAGATAGTCTCAATGTTGCCAGGGTGGTGGTCTCCTGGTAAATTCTAACTGTACCACGCTGGGACCAGTGGTATTTTAAAAAAAATTTTCCCCTTTATTTGAACACTGTGATTTACAAAGTACAAAGTTGTTCACAGTACAGTTGTTACAAGCATTCATCATTCAACACCAACCCCATCACCAGTGTGTCCCCCACCACCACTGAAGACCTTCCTTTCCTACCCTCCCCACCCACACCCATGCCTGCTCTACTAGCTGGCATTAATTGTATTGCTTATTGCAACATATAAATAGTAATGATATTGATAAAGTCATAAGCTTTTCCTGGGTTGTTACTTGCAAATATGGATCATCATTATTTCAGGTTTTCTCAACCACTGTTTGGAGCTATCCTTAGCCTAAATTGAATAATCTAATGTATATTTCTGTGTTAGACAGAATTTGCTAAAAAAAAAAAAAAAAAAAAAAAAAACCAAATTCTTAGAAAAGGTTGATAGGGATTATTAAATCTCAACCTGAATCCATTGGGTCATCTGGTTCCCCTGTTTAAGAAATTACTTCTACGTTCTTACAGAGTAGAAATTGTGCCTACGCACTGTTGTCCCAGAGCAGTAGCAGGCCGGTATCATGTCTGCAGTTTGTTGGTCCTCTTGAAGATTTTTTAGGTGCCTGTGTGATCCATGTCTGGAGTGAGGTTGCAGTGGCCCGGGAGGAGTTCTGGGTGTGGCCATGTGACCTGGCCAAGCCACGTGGAGGAGGGGCTGAGTCCTTGCTCCAAGAAGGCCCACAGGATTCAGCTTCAGGTGACCACGTACCTGAGTTTGAAAAGCAGCTTCTTTCATGGATGGGGCTTTTGAGCAGTGGAGTCCAGCCTGGGAAGTAGCTGTAATCATGAGTGGTGGGCTTTGGTTGTTGGGGCTTTGAGAGCCGGGCTTGGCGTCCTGCTTGTCTGCCCTCTGGATCGCCCCATTTCAGCCTGTTGCTGCGGGATGAGCCAGTATCACAGGGCCAGTGGGTATTAAGAGGAATTGTGTCCAAACTAGATAACATTGAAATCATAGTAGAGATAATAATAATATTTTGGAAGGTATAGATTCAGTGTCAAAATGATTCCTGTAACTGCCACACCCTCCATCAGTGTTTACACAGAAGAGAGATCTCCTTAGCATGAATCCTGCCTCAGGTCATGTAAATAGCTTAAACTGTAAGTAGATTCAGCAGCAAAGATCCCAAGCTAGCTAGACCCCCTGTCATCCAACATATGACTATTAAAGATTCTAATGTCTTGTTTTATGTTGTTCTGTCTCTCTGTTGCGATTATCGTAAGAGGAGGAAATCTATTTTTATAATCTGTTTTTTAAGACTGATTATTAATCTCATTGAGACCAATTTTGAGTTATGGGGCAGTGTAGAAATTCCCCACAGAAAAAACCATATAAATCATTGTGCTTGTGATTTAAAATCATATCAGACCAAAATGAAATTTGTTTTACTTAAAGTACATATGGCTATGTACTGGTATATGTAATATATATCCAATTAACTTCAGTTTTTCCTTAGGAATGGAAGAGAACAATTAATTTTATAATCTAAAAATATTAGATGGTCTCTACATTGTGAATTGAAATTTTTCTTAGCTAATTCATATGATATAAATTCTAACTTATAATTATTTTATAAATAAAATATATTATTTATTTTTATTATAAGGTGCCATTGGGCTACACTGCCACGTGATAGGGTCAAATGGAGATGTTACTGGCTCCCGCTCGAGCAAATTGATGAATAATGGGATGTCAAGTGATCAAGTATAAAAATTATAAGATAATTATAAAGCATAATTTGTAATTATACGAATTATAAATTTTAAATTATAAACTTTCTTAATTTATAATTAGGTAAATATTATACATCATTTATATATTCTCCCTTAAACCTTAAGTTACTCTTCATTCATTCATTCATGCATTCATTCATTCATGCATTCATTCATTCATGCATTCATTCATGCATTCATTCATGGGGCCCTGTCAAAATTGTCTACAAGTTGACAATTCCCATTATGAATATTTCTATATTTTCTTTGCAGTTATGTCTTGAACTCTAGTTTTTTTCTCTTTATTAGAAATGGGAGACAGTGTCTGTATAGACGATTCTTTTATGTCCCTAACTTGTCTTGCTTGTTATGCTATTGATCAGAATCTTATTTTTCTAGTGCATTTTAACTTCTTTGTTGTGTTTGCTCATATTTCATACTTAGATCCCACAGTAATTTCAGTTGTCCATCTTATCAATTCCTTTGAGAACTTGACCTTTATTGTATGGTTTAAACCAACCTCCTTTTTTAATAAAAACTATTTTTTAAAAAGGAAAATTGAAAACAATCTTTATTTTGCTAATAGGTAAAGTTTGAGTCAATAGAAATTTGAAAATACCATAAAGAAGCATTTCTATTTTGTCGTGAGAATTTTTTTTTTAAAGATGGTCAGAGCGTGGAGCACAGGCTTTTTTATTTTAAAAAATTTTATTTAAATACCATGATTTAAATACCATGTATTTGATATGCCAAATACCAGTAACAATTATAGACCTCATTCCGAATGGATTGTGGCTCTTTATGTTCCTGGAGCAAGCAGATGCCCTTGGGCTCTACTAGCATGAGACAGGACATATGGAGATGTTACTGGGGCCCGCTCGAGCAAATCGATGAACAACGGGAAGACAGTGACAGTGATACAGTGAAATACCATGATTTACAAAATTTTTCACAATGCAGTTGTTAGATTCATCAATCAACACCAATCCCACCACCATTGTGCTCCTACCATCACCAGAGACTCTCATTTCCCACCCAACCCTCATCCCCATGTCTGCTCTCTTAGCTGGCACTAATTACGTTGACCATTAGCCCATATCTGGGAATGGTATTGATAAAGTCATGACATTTTTTCTGGGTTGTTATGTGCAAGTCTGGCCAGTTTCTGTTCTTGCATTCACTTTCGGAGTTTCAAGAGCGTAGTGAGGTTTCTACTAGTCAACCTCAAACCCACCACCACTGCACCTATGGACAGCACTTAAATAGCTTAAATATAAAATTTCTTTTACTTATGTTAGTAAGTTTATTAATTCTCAATATGGAGTTACTTAGAATTTCGTTATGGATGACTACAGATGGCATAAATGCTTTTGTTTTTCATATGATCAGAGACTTAGATATCCATGTAGCAGTAAGTGCACAAAGATTCAGGACAGTCATTGGTACCCTGTAGGTGTCCTTTCACATTCTCAAGAACCCATTAAGTCTCATTCTAGCTGCGACAGAGCATAGGTGCAACAAGGAGCCCCCTGAATGTGGGCGAGATGGCATGAGTGTGCATGTGCCTGCCAGAGGCGGGTAAAGGTCTCCCCAGAGCGAACCACATTGAATAGGGTGAATTAATTTTTTTAAAAAATATTTTATTGTACCACCGAGAGATATAAAATTACAAGACGTTCATGTTTGTTATACAGTCACACAGTTCCAGCACCCATCCCTCCACCCATGCCCATCTTCCACCACCAATGTCGACACTTCCCTCCCCAATTCCCAATCCTGCCTTCAAGGCAAGTTCTTTATCTCCTCCTTTCTCTCCCCCTCCCCCACAACTCACTTCCCTTTCTTACACACTGTGGATTTTAGTAAACACATATCATGTGAATCTTTTTGACTATAGTCAAAGCACAGTTCTCAGATGGCATCATTTTAAATGATTATCAGCAAACAGTTCCCTACTCTGTCTTACCTAGCCTATGACTCACGTGGTATACCGGATTTTGAGATGAAGCCGGCGGTCATGGGGATAGGGTTGTGTCCAGCTGTGAGTCCAGACTGAAGGATGACTGTGTTTGTGCTGTGCGAGGCTTTCTGACTTCTGGGAGCCTGTCAGAGGAGAGGCCACGGAGCAAAAAGCTGCCCCCACTCCAAGACACCCCATCAGTCTACCATGGGGTGGTCAGGTAGACTCCGCCCTGCACCTAAATACCTGGTGTCCGGCGAAATCCCCTACAGCAGTTCTGGGTGGGGTTTCCAAGCCTTTGTGGAGGGAGCCAAGGTGGGGGAGATGGCGCGACTCGGGTAGTCACTGAGTCCCGCATCCCTGGGCTTGAACTCGGCTTCTCTCTTGGGTCGGGCTGTGTCCAGCTGTGGAGTACAGAGGATGACTGTGGTTGTGTTGTACGAGGGTTTCTGACTTCTGGGACCCTGGGGGAGGGACAGGCCAAAGAGCAAAAACCTGCCCCAAACAAGGCGCCCCATCAGTCGACCTCAGGGCAGGCAGGCAGACTCTGCCCTGCACCTGAATAATTCGTGTCTGGCCAAGAGCCCTAGCAGCAGTTCTGGGCAGGACTGCCAGGCCTTTGTGGATGGAGGCAAGGTGGGGGGTGGTGGCCAGGTCCAGGCTCCATACAAAGCATGGTTGGTGTAGTCGTGGAGTCCCGCATGCCTGGGCTTGAACTCCGCTTCAAACCTGGGTCAGGCTGTGTCCAGCTGTGGAGTTCAGATATGAGAATGACTGTGGTTGTGATGTGCGACGTTTTCTGATCTGGGAGCCTGGTAGAGGACAGGCCAAGGAGCAAAAAATCTGTCCCCACTCCAGACAAAATAGGGTGAATTAATTTAATTGTAACTGAAGCACACACTTAGATTGATTACCTGATTTTATAAATGATTGTTTTCAAAATGACTTGTTTGTCTTTGAGATCACAAGTAAAAGGGTGAAAATCTCTGGAGACCAAAGTTTATTACTATTATTTTGGAGGATATTGGGGAAGAGAGGAGGGCTAGCCTCTAATTCTAAATTTCAGTGTCCTGCCAACACCTAGTTTCTTTCATCTAGTGCTGAATACTGTCAGAGAATATAGAATAATTGTGTTCATTGCCAGTATTTTACATTTTTTGATTTCTAATTTTAGCCGTGCTCTCAACATTTCAGTCATATGACTTTATTCATTGTTCTTCTCAAGTGTTATCAAATCCTTAACTTAAAAAGTATATAGGAATTTGCTAGTCTTGACATAAGACATAGTGTGTATTTGGAGGTTTAGCTTTCTGATAAATAGTACAAAAGTCACAGTTTAATAAATGTTCCAGAGACTTTGTTTTTTAGCAAATATTCTGTAAAATACCAGGATGAATGATGGGGTGGAAAAATGTATCCATAACTTAATTTTATTGGGATAGTTAATGCATACTTTGTATTCACTTACTAGTAGCCTCTAGTATCTATCCTGTATTCTAATATATTCCCTTCCCTCTTCTTTCACTCTCTCCTCCCCTCCCTTTCCATTCCCGTTCCCCTCCTCTCCCTTTTCCTTCTCTCCACCTGGTCACTTCTTTTTTGAATTAGCATTTTTGGATCCTTGGGGTAGATGCCAGAAGTGGAGTTGCTGGGTCATAGGAAACTTGATGCTTAGTATTTTTTTGTTGTTGTTTTGTATGTTTTTGTTTTGGGGGACAAACCCAGCAGTGCTTAGGGGTTATTCCTGGCTCTATACTTAGGAATTACTCCTGGTAGTTAGTGCTCAGGGGACCATATAGTATGCCAGAGATTGAACTATGATTGGCCACATGCAAGGCAAATATGCTACCCACTGTATTACACTCTGGCCCCTTAATTCTTAGTTCCTTTGAGAAGTGTTTCTAAAGAAGTTAAACCAATTATCATTACCTCTTTCAACAAAACTTTTTAATTTGTTTGCATAGATCCTCCACATCTGTGCCAGCACTTAAAAAATTCTGTTCGTATGTGCCAGTCTCAGTGGTATGCTGTTTTAATTTTTATTTATCCTGGGTGGCTGTTAATTTGAATATGTGAAATATCCTGTATCCTTGGAGCAAATTCCACCTGATTGTGGTAGTTTCCTTTAACATATTATTGAATTCAGTTTTCTAGTGTTTTCTTCAGGATGCTCCCATGTATGTTCATTAGATATACTCTTCTGTAGGTGTGTGTGTGTGTGTGTGTGTGTGTGTGTGTGTGTGTGTGTGTGTGTGTGTGTGTGAGACAGAAAGAGAGAGGAGGTGGGGACAATTTATCTTTTTTGGCTTTTACAGAAAATTTTGAGAACTGATATTTTGAAACAGTGAAATTCACTAACTAATCCATCTGGCATTGAGTTTTTTCTTTCTTTTTCAAAAAACTTATTTTTTTGAGCCATAATTAGCAGTGTTCAGGGCATACTCCTAGCTCTTTACTCAGGAATTGCTTCTGGCAGTGCTGAGGGACCATATGAGGCATTGGGGAATCAAACCAGGGTCAGTAATGTGCTAGGCAAGGCTTGGCCCCTGTACTAGCTCTCCTGTCCTGGGTTTGAATAGTTTGAATACGTCATTCTAGTTTATTGCTGTGGATTTTATGCTGAGTTTGTTGAAAACCTGATAAAAGTGCCTTTGTAAATAACTTAAAAATAAATTATCCACTTTCACTGGTCTGTCTTTGTATTTAATTTTTATTAGTTTCATACCTGTTTGTCTTGTGTGTTTCCCCTTAAAAAGTTCTTAGTTTCATGTTAATTCCTTCCCCAGATTTGGGAGTTTTCAATGGTCATAACTTTAAATAAGCACCTTCTTTCTTTTTTTTTTTCACCTTCTGGGGTCTCCATTATTCTTATTTCCCCTTTCTTAATGGAGTCAGATAATTCTTAAAAGAGTTTCTTTCTTTATGTCTCTTTCTCTCTTATTCCATCTGAATTGTGCAGTATTATTTAGTTTCCTAGTCATCTGACTTTATTCATTGTCTTAGTGCTCCATTTGGTCTGTTCTATTTTCATATCTTTCTCCTGTGCATGCATCTCTCTTGCTATTTTAAAGTTTCCCAGTTTCCTATCTATTCCCCTTCCCCAAACATGCTCTTTTAGAGAGCAGAATAATTTACTTTATATTGCTTGTTAACAACATTTATCTCCTAATAAATAAATTAATTGTCTGAGGGTTTACTGAACTGTTAGGTGCTGGTTGAGTCTTCTGTGTTGTTGGTCTCACGCACTGAGCTCAGTGAGCTTCTATGCAAACTTCCCATCTAATTTTCTGTGCTTCTACTGGGCTGTCAGCTCTGAAGTTTGGAGGCAGCATATGCAGCCTCGTATTTCAGAAGCTTTGGAGCTGGGATGATCGATTGCCAGTGTCTCTCCCAGAATAATGATTATGCTGGGCTGTTTCTCTGGCAGTGGTGGCAGGAGCTGGATGTGGGTGGGTGGATTGTTAGGCCCTTGGCAGAGTGGGAGCTCAAGTCTGTCCCTTCCACTAAGACGCTACAGATCTTAGCCCAGGTGCTATCTCTCCAAGATCAGATGTCTCTTTGGCTCTTTGAGCCCCAGTTTACCAACTGCAGAATGGAAAGAAAATGAAGCGGGAAATGACAGGCTGTTCATATTCTTTTTAAATTAACTCATCATGAGATGAGATCAGGTGCATTCAGGGTGGTATGGCCATAGACAATAATTAAAGTTTAAATTGAATTCTGTTACGGATTTTTTTGGACAGTCACGCCCCCAAACTACTCTGCCCCACACTGGTATGAATTCAGATGGGAAATCCTTAGGGGATATCAGCTTGTGATACATTTTTGGGTTTTTTTTTCAGGGCATCAGTTATTTCCTTGAGATTTTTTCTAAATTGTGGATATATATATATATATATATATATATGTATATATATACATATATGTATATATATGTATATATATTGCATTCATCTTTAGATTCAGAGAATGTAATCCTTCGTGGAATTAGCTTTATACTGAGTTCTGTTTGGCTCCTTCTCATTTTAGGTATTTTAGTGCACATAAAATACTATCATATATTATAATGAGTGGGGGTTTAGACTCTTTGATATTAGATATCATCATCATCACCATTATTCTCACTCTGAATCATCTATTTTAATAACTTGCATTATACAAATTGTTGTAAATGTAATGGATTGAGGACTTCTCTTTTATTGCCATTTTCTGTTTTTATGGGAAGAAATAACATTAGTAGACAGGAAAATAAAAAGTAGTTTAAGAAATACGCAAAGAACTAAGGTTAGTAATGAAATTCAAGTTTTTTTTTTTTTGAGCAGTGTTACTGCTCAAATCTGAAATCTGCATATTAGGATCATCTAGGGATCTTTTACAATGCTTGAGTTTCAGGTCCTATTCCATACTGATTAGCTTTTTGTATGTGACCCCAAAATAGCATTTTTGAGCACTCTAGCTACTTTAGTATATAGACAGTTTGGCAGCCACAGGAGAGTTTTAAGAGTAGCAAGTCAAAGAAAATGAGAATGGAAAAGTATCTCTGTAGATAATAGATATTAGATGGAAGCTTGTGTGATCCTTTATGAGAACAACAGATAAAAAAAGATTATAAGGGAATAAGAATAAATTTATACTAAAACCATGGAAACAGAAGTATATTCTGATAGATGTATGCCTTTATTTTGTGGCTGTATAATCCCCACTCCTCAGCCCTCCCCCCCAGCCCCAATCTCCATCTTGGCTGGGAAAGGTGAAATAAAATAGAATGGCACTTAAGTAGACATATTGGATAGAGAGAAAGGCCGACAGATAAGATACCTTGCAGGTGGCCAACCCATTTTATTCCTTAGCACAATGCATGGTCTCTAGTGTACTGTTAAGAGTGTACAGAAGAGTGCACTCTCTGAGTGCAGAGCCAGGAGTAAGTCCCAAGCATCACTGAAATTGACCCCCTTCCCTAGTTAACTAAAAGACAAACAAAAACAACAAAAATGAGAAAAGGTATCAATGAAACGAAGTCTCTTAATTTTTTTTTCACTTGGGCTGGAGAGATAGTAGAGTGGATAGAGCACTTGCCTTGCATATGGCTGACCCAGGTTAGATCCTTGGCATCCTATATGGTCCCCTGAGCACTGCCAGGACTAATTCCTGAGTGCAGAGTCAGGAGTAACCCCTGCACATTGCCCATTGTGACCCAAAAACTAAAAAAAAAAAATTACCTTCCTAGAAGTGTGTGTGTGTGTGTGTGTGTGAGAGAGAGAGAGAGAGGGAGGGGGGGTAGAGAAAGTGAGAGAGAAAGATTGGCTGCACCTTTTATAAAATAAAACAAATAGTAGAAACTCAAGATTTTAGAAAAAAAATGTGAGGATTGTTGAAAAGGAATATTATGAAACAGGCAAAAGGGGAATGGCATTACAAGTTATATTGATAGGATATTTTGGACAGTAGGTCTGTAATTCCATTTTTGGGAAGTAAAATGGAAAGAATAGGTGTGCATAATAGAATTCAACAAAACCATACCCTGCTTGTCTTTAAAAATGAAGTTCACAGTCATTTTACATCCTTCAT
Source organism: Cryptotis parvus (assembly GCA_021461705.1). Lineage (NCBI taxonomy): Eukaryota > Metazoa > Chordata > Mammalia > Eulipotyphla > Soricidae > Cryptotis > Cryptotis parvus. The sequence goes on along the minus strand of JAJIBD010014463.1, from coordinate 32,607 downwards.
TTTTTCTGCAAAGAAAAGCAATAGATGGTGAGTTTAGTCAATAGAATAATGGTTTACAAATTTCAGTGTTCATAAAAAGACTTGGGGAGCAATCTATTTTAGATTTTAGCCTCTTTAGTCACTCTCTCACTTGAAGCCTTTTCTTTTCAATAGGTCTAAGGGAGGCCAAAAGAGTTTTGCTTTTTGTTGTAGTTTTTTGGGCCACACTTAGCAATGCTTAGGGATTGCTCCTAGTTCTGCACTCAGGTTGCTCCTTGCGGTGCTCGGGAGGCCATATGGGATGCTGGGGATTCATCGCACAATGATCCAGGTCATTAGTGAGAGTATACTGAAATAAAGTATTTCACTTCCAGGAAGGTCAAAAGAAATATTCTCAAGGGCTGCATACAATATGATGAATCAAATCATTGGAAAGCACATATGATGGAGAGGTTGTTTAGCAGCTTTTGGAGGACACTTGTGAAAAGTGATAGATAATTTTATTTTGTTCATGGAAGAGGAACATTAAAAATCTTGGAGTTTTTAAAAAATGGAAGTTTGAAGTGAAATATTATTGAGAAATTGCAGGAAGAAAAATGTATAGGCTAAAGGTATCACATAATGATAAGGAATTGTGTTTCCATGTAAAGTACAGGACATACTGGTTAAATTTGCATATTGTATACATAGTGAAAAAATTTTCAAGTATAGATATATTCTAAATATTGCTTGAACATACACTAAAAATGAAGATTCTATATCTCACAATTTAGATTTAACTGTGTGACCTCCTTTGTTAAACTTGGCAATCTGAGTTGTTTGAGAATGAAAGTATGTAACATGGAAGAATCTTACTCAGCTTGAGACTTGCAGGTATAGTAATTTAAAGAAACGTTAGAGTGGAATATAGGACACTCTAAACGTTAGAGAGAGAATGGGTAGCCCTGTTAGGACCATCCTTTGTAATGTAGTCAGGGATAGCGGTTTGTCAACATTTTTTTTCCTTTTTTTTTTTTAACTATCTGTGGATTCTTCTGAAGGATAATTAATTTTTCATGCTGTGGAATCAGTAGGCAGGAATCTTATAGTTTCCATTGCCAATAAGTAGTAATTTATCTATGTAATTTCATTCCACCCTCTCTCCTGCCTCATTTGCAAAAAGAAAGAGTAACAAAAACAAAAGGAAATTTTACTATCACTATCACTATCTTCCCGTTCATCATCTATTTGCTAGAGCGGGCACCAGTAACATCTCCATTTGTCCTGTCTCATGCTAGTAGAACCCAAAGGCATCTGCTTGCTCCAGGAACATAAAGAGCCTCAAACCATTATATTAGGTCATGGGAATGACCTAATATAAATGTTACTGGTATTTGGCATATTAAATACGACATAAGCAGCTTGCCAGGCTTGCCGTGCGGGTGGCATACTTTTGTAGTCACCTCTGAATAAAGCATTTATTGATGAACCGCTAAGCGGCCGCACCGGAGCCTGGCTGTGATAGTCTGGTCTGCTGGGTGGAGTTGTGACTAGAGGGAAGTCGGATGTGGAAGATGGCGGCCCCCATGGAGTCGGGGGTCGTCTGGCTTGTTGTGAGGCTCTGCTGGGGTGGCAGACCAGGGCTAGAACCCGCTAGGCCTCCCGGGCACCTCATGAGTGGTTGGGCATAAGGAGAGCAAGGAGCAGCTCTGCCCCATGTCTGAGAGTCTCTGGTTCAGCATACCTGGGCGGATTGAAAAAAAACTGCTGTAGGGGTGGGTGTGGATGATCTGGGCTGTGATATTCTGGTCTGCTGGGAGGAGTTGTGACTAGAGGGAAGTCCGGATGTGGAAGATGGCAGCCCCCATGGAGTCGGGGATCGTCTGGCTTGTTGTGAGGCTCTGCTGGGGTGGCAGGCCAGGGCTAGAACCCCCAGGCCTCCCGGGCGCCTCATGAGCGGCTGGGCACAAGGAGAGCAAGGAACAGCTCTGCCCCATGTCTGAGAGTCTCTGGTTCAGCATACCTGGGCCCGATTGAAAAAAAAACTGCTGCAGGGTGGGTGTGGATGATCCAGCTGTGATAGTCTAGTCTGCTGGGTGGAGTTGTGATGAGAGGGAAGTTCGGATGTGGAAGATGGCGGCCCCCATGGAGTCGGGAGGTCGTCTGGCTTATTGTGAGGCTCTGGTGGGGTAGCAGGCCAGGGCTACAACCCGCCATGCCTCCCGGGCACCTCATGAGCGGCTGGGCACAGGGAGAGCAAGTAGCAGCTCTGCCCCATGTCTGAGATTCTCTGGTTCAGCATACCTGGGCCTGATTGAAAAAAAAAACTGCTGCAGGGTGGGTGTGGATGATCAGGGCTTTGATAGTCTGGTCTGCTGGGTGGAGCTCTGACGAGAGGGAAGTCCAGATGTGGGGGGGGGGTCATCTGGTTTCTTTATAGGCCCTGCTGGGGTGGCGGGCCAGGGCTAGAACCCGCCATCCCTTTGGGGCGCCTCGTGAGTGGCTGGGCACAGGGAGAGCAAGTAGCAGCTCTTGCTACTTGCTAAAAGGAAATTTAACTATTAAAATTCTGTGAACAAAAGCACAAAGAAGTTTCAGTCTGGTGGGACTAGAGAGATTGTACCGCAGATTGGGCACTTGCCTAGCATGTGACTCACGTGGGTTTGATCCCTGGCATCAAATACGGTGCCCTGAGCACCACCAGGAATAACTGTTAATGTAAAGCCCAGAGTAATCCTTGAAAACCACTGGGTATGGTCCCAAAAAAGACTGGGCCCCCTGGGATGAACCCAAAGCCACAGCAGAGCCTGCCAAGCTACCCGTGGTATACTTGATATGCCAAAAACAGTAAGTAATGGACTTCATTCCCAATGAATGGAGACGTTACTGGCGCCTGCTCGAGCAAATTGATGAACAACGGGAATACAAGTGACAGGTTTTTATTTCATGAATGCACTTTATGATATACCATGTAAAGTCCGCCAGTTCATAAAAAATAGAAGTTAAACTTTATTATCAAGTAAGAAAAGTAGGCAGATAGACATTAGCATGTCATTTTGAGTTCTGTATTTATCAGTGTGTCTTCCCTTGTGACTTTAAATAATTTAAGGCCCAAGCATTTACTACATTTCAGTCAATGAATAACTGCAAATTAAAAACTGTTGTTATGTAGTAAGATTCTAGAGTAGTTTTTTTTCCTCCTAAATAGAGTTCAGCAGAGATATAATTAGTTTCAATGCAAATGAAAGCCTTGACTCAGAATCCTTGAGTTTGAAAATTGGGATATCAGAAAAGGATCATTTTAGTTTTTAGAAAAAGAGCTGCAGAAAGGAAAACTTCAAAGGCTAGTTTCATGTCAGCACCTGCTGAGGCCACGGTGCATACCCTGGAGACCGGAATTTTGGCAGCAGTTTTGGTGCTTTTCACTTCAGCCTCCAATATCCCCAAATGTGAAGCAGATGCCAGTTTGCTTCTCTAGGGTTCTGATAATGGCATATAATGAGTTGGCTGTTTCCTAGCAACTAAAGAAGCAGTTTCACTTTAGCTGATCCTGCAATAGGAATGAGACATTTTCCCTTGATAGTTGGCATTAGTGATTTCTCTGACAATGGAATTTCACTTCTAAATAAGGAATGTTCTCGGCCTTTGGCTTCCTAAAGAATTTTGTTTTTGAGTGTGAGCTAAGCACTGCTTAATCCTATATAAAATGAAAAAAAAAATGAGCTCCCTAAACTTCTCACATGGGAAGAGCCAAAGGAGATTGCTACGTTATTTCTCAGATGGGAAGAGGCTTTAATAAGTTTAATTCTCCCATAATGCGTCTTAGGATCATTAACAAGCACATTTCTTTTTTGTATTTAATGTTTAAGGCATAGATTTGATCTTTTGCCAATGTGGTATAAAAATATGTATGATATTTTATTGCCAGTACCATTTTGGTATAGTCATTATAACTAAAACATATCTTCTAATCTATACCTACTTCATTTCTAAGTTTCCTATACAAGAACTTACGTCATTTATCATATATTTGACTTTAAACTGCATGAATTGAATGTTTAACTTTTATTTTAAATATTAGTAGTATAAAGGCATCTATACTTAATTGAATCATACTTAATTTCTTTTTTTTTTTGGCAATGAGAATAGACTCTTAAAATATATGAATGCATGAGAAAATTACTTTGACTGACTTGCTTTTAGTCACAGTGTGAACAATTTCTAATGAAATCATTCATTTTTTCTCCTTTGGCATAATATAATTAATATAAATTACTCTTTAGATTTATAGTATGATACATTAAGTTTCAGAGGTTCATATACAGGCAAAGAGATAAAATATTAAATAATCTTCTTAAGATAATTAAGTTGGCCATACCTAAATATACCAAAGAAATTTATTGCCTTACATGGGAAAGGTTCTCTGGCCATGCATTAATTATAGATGTAGTTATTGAATGTCTTTATTGCCAGTTTTGAGCATCTGACCGTATATTCGCTTCTCTCTGATTTTTGCATCATCTTACTTTGGCAGATCCATATTTTAAAATACTTTATTAGACCTTTATGAAAGGATATGGGTTGAAGAACATTAATTTAGTTGTGTAGGACAGTACTTTTTTTAGGCACTGAGAGTTTTCGGTACTGAGACTTAAGACTAGAATTTTTATTTTTATAAAGCGAAGTTTCATGAAGAATGATCTGTTGCTGTTAGATTTCTCTGGGACTGTAATCTGTGGCTAGAGTCAAGTATGCTAAACCCAATTTTGAATTCTCCTTTTCAAACACTGTAGAGTGAGTTAGTCGGTCAGAGAGAGCTGAGCACATATTTACATGCAGGAGTCCACAGCACCCCATGGTCCCTTGACTCAGTAGGACTGGATCCCTAGCACCTGGGAGTAGCTCATGAGAACTAGTCAGGTGCGATCCTAAAGCCAGAAAACAAAATCAGATATACCCAGTAGATGAGCGAACAGGAAATAATGATCTTATAGTAAAGACCAGATATTTAGTAAAGACCAGTTCTTCTGAATATTTGTTGGAGGCACCCTTACCTAGTAAATAGTTCAGCTTGATGTTTTCTGGCAGGAGTTTTTGGGACCATCAGGAACTTGTTCATTTATTTAATAGATATCTACTGAACTGTTATCAGATTATAGCTGTACTTTAGAAATATCATTGGACTTTTTATCAGCTTTGGCAGCAGTGTCTAATTTTTAGATTTGGGACATTGATAAGCTGCTGAGGAGATAAATCGTTTGAAATTGTAAAATAAAGCAAATTATATACCTTCTTTTGAATTGTACTCATAAACAATATATTTAGATGTTAGAAAATGAGGATTTTGTAATATTTTTCACAGTGTAAAATGTGGTAATCAATTGGAACCGAGAAAGCAAGGCAGCACAGTGCACAGTGGTGGCCTCTTACATTGGGGGGTATTTCCCGGGGCTTAGACCCAGATTCACTTAGGTGTCCTGTCATTTATGAAAGTGCCATTCATCATTGAAAGAGAAGAAGCTTTAAGAAGTTAGAAACGGTCTATGAGTATCAGTTGCTTATTATTTCCCCCCATTAAAATGCTCCTTTTTCTGCTATTAGTCATGACTTACATGAGTACCACCAACTCAATGTGATGACCAAATACTTAATGTATGTGATAAATATGTAACTTAGAATGTTTTCTACCCCACAGTCCTGTATATCACCATTGTAGGTGTCTAAGACAGAAAGCAAGTACAGTGGTTCAGATTGGAACCAACTGTGTCCATCCCCATGCTCTGTCATTTATGCCAAGCTTCTCAAGACTTGGACTATATTTGATCAGTGAACTTTAGTGATACACTTTTTTATTCTGGTGCCTATGAAAGTAAGCATAGGATCACTCTCCACTTGCTAAAGATTATTGGTGTTCTGAAAGTTTCTTTAAATAGATAATTAAAGCAAGAAAAACAATACAAAATTTTTTTTGTATGTGTGTAAGGAGATATTTTTCTCCATTGTTACTCACTGGTATTTTTCACTTCTCGTTCTCTGTGGTTCAGGGTTGCAACAATTTGTAAAACTGGTTTGCAGAGCTTCCCTTCTCATTGACAGCCAAGGAAGCCCTCCTTCCAGAACCCTCTCAGGATAAGTAGCTTACGCTAAACTTTATTTCATCTATAACAGTGATTGGCCTTGGATCAGCCGAAGGCCTGCCACCTTTGGAAGGTGGAGGCATTTTATGATTCTTGGTCATGAATTTCTTCCTTGGGGTTTAGACTTTTCAGTGACAGCTTACTCCATCCTAGACACAGGAACTAGCGTGCCACTAGTATATCACCAGACTTTTCTTCACACTGTTGTTCCTTTTTGGTAAAATAAGACTTCTTCACCTATTGCTCAAAAGTCCTTCTCTAGAACTTTTCAGTACAAGGGCCAGAGCTCTAATTCAGGAGGTATTTGCCTTGCACACAGCTGATAAGGGTTCAGTCCCTGGCATTCCATATGATCCCCTGAGAACCACCAGGAGCAACTTCTAAGTACAGAGCCAGGAATAACCCCTGAACATTACAAGGTATGGCCCCTAAACAAAAAGAAACAATCAAAGAACTTTTATGTACAGTATTAGGTTTCCTATCTCTGTCATTGCTTTTTTTTCCCCTTTCCAAAGTCTGTTTACTTTGAATGGATCTTTACACCTGAATGAACAGCATATTCTTGGGCAGCCAGAGTTCTAGAAATGATTGAAACTGCAGGATAAGGTTACCAGTTTTTTTTTCTGTTGTCATTGGCTCAAGTATTCATTCATAAGAATAAATGTGTACCTCACTATGTTACCCTTTTATAGTAATTTTTTTTTATTCTGATCAAAGTAGAAGAGAGAATCAGTATTCTTATTCTCAGAATGCAGAATGAAGGGAGGGGTACAAAGTATTCAAATGAAGTATAAATTTCATTTATAATTCTTCTGCCCTTTAAATAGTGAAGAAAAACAGGGCCTCTCGTGAAAATTTTAGATCTAAATCTGAAAAAAAAGCAGAAAAGGAAGATGCCAGAGAGAAAAGAAAAAAAAGGTATCAGGAAATTGAAGTTATATTATATAAATGTGGCCAGACCAAGGATACTTGGATGTTGTTATGCATTTGATAACACACATAAAACTGCTCTATTTTCATCTTTGCTTGTCTAAAGGGAAGTAAAGAATGTCCTGAGATGGTTCATATTGAGAGTGGGACTCTGTATCTCTGACATAAGTAGAAAGGAAACAGAAAATGCTGGCCTGTTTGAAAGAACATTAACCATTCTTGGACCTCTGAGATTGTAAGAGATTAAGGCACTTGCCTGGCATTGTAGACAAACCCAGTTGAATCCCTGGCACTGCATATGATCCCTTGAGAATTACCCCTTAGCATAGAGCCATGAATAACTCTTCAGCACTTTGGGGTATAGCCAGGTTTGCCAAATAACCCTGCAAATAAACCACCATCTGCAGTTGAAGCCAACTAATGCCAATAAAAGCACTAATAGAAATATGCATCAGATCAATGAAATACATTGATCAAAGGGATGCTGATGTAGAGACAATTCATTAGGCGCTAAAACCAGTGTGGCTGAAATAACTTATCTTAGACAAATGAATAGACTGAGAGGAAATTTAATTGCAAAATCCTAATGATATCCCATTTCTATCTTGAACATTTCATAAATATTTTGTTTCACTCTTTTATGTTGCTGATATAGACTTTAAAGACTGTAACTGATGATGCTTTGAACTGAATCAGGATGAGGGTAATTATAAAAGAACTTGTATTTGAGAAGTCATAATTTTAAAGGCGGGGTAAGGTCATATTAGAACACTTCACGGGCCTCGGGGGCTATGAAGAGCTGAGCCCCCTCTTGTGTAAGCAAATAGTCCCCTCTTTTCCCAGGTGCAGGGCACAGAATCCTGAGTTACTTGGATGACAGAAGCTTGCTTGGCCGGTCATAGGTTTCATAACTGTCTAAAAGCCTCCTGACCTAACTATGAGGTGAACATGGATTTTGCTGAGAATTATACAGTGTTATGACCCCTTTTATATTTAGATGGATACTATACCTAGCTGATTTTAAGCTAAATATATTTCAAATTTTAATATCTCTGAAAGTGGAGTGGTTCTTTTAATAATCAATAAATCAATAACATCTTGGTTTTGTGCCAGTTTGATTACTGACCTTTTTTTTTTTAAATCTTAATGGTGTAGAAAAGAATGGCCTATCATATGGTGTTTTCTGTTTGATAACATACAGTGATTATTTTTGTTGTGATTAATGCTCATTGACTTATATTTATAGCTTTTTCACAATTACTACAGTGATTATATGTCCTTTTGAGCAATTTTATTTTTAATGTTGAAAGACTTAAAAGCTGATAGAAATTTTGGCAACCAATTCATGTTATTTCCCCTCTTCCCTATTACTTACCCAGTATTAGGTCCTTACCCAGTATAATGGTAAGTAATAGGGTAATAACCTTGTTCTTCCTAGTGTAGAATCTCATGGTGCTCATTATCTTAGGGATGGGCATTGACTCCTGTAATGTATGAAGCAAGACATGGTATTGCTGCTATAGGTTCTTTGGGTTTCTGTGAACCTTTTTTGTGCTACATATTTTTAAGGCTATGCTACAGATTGTAATTTAAAAATAATATACCGATTTATATTAATAGATAATGGCATTTAATACTTGTTTACAAAGTATTAGTTAACTTTATGTACTCAGAGCTTAATGATGGCTCTGTGCTCAGGAATTACTTCCAGTGGAGCTTTGGGGACCATATGTGGTGCCAGGTATTGAACCTGGATCAGCTGTATGCAAGGAAATTGCCTTATCTATTATACTATCTTTCCAGCTCTCCACTTGACATTTATTTTTAAAAGTTCATCAAATAAATAACAAAGTGAACTAATTTGGGGGTGTTTCTTCTTAGTGTTTTGCCAGCATATACGTATGTCCACAGAAGCAAATATGTTAGAAACTTATAATTAGTTTATTTTACTATTTTAAGTCTAATGTGTTAGTTAACTGAAAGTAGGAGAAAATCGGACTGAACAGGTTTTATTGGTATATTATCCTAAACAGTTCTGTACTAAATATTTCTGTACTAAATATTACTAATTCTGTACAAAATATTTAGTACAAGTACAAATATTTAGGCCAAGAAATGATATTTTAGCTAAAATATTTAGTACAGAATTGTTATATTCTGTACTAAATATTTTAGCTAAAATATCATTTCTTGGCCTTTTGGCTAAGATCAAGTTCAGTAAAGTCAGCTAAAATAATTTATGTACTAAGCCTTATACTATTTAACTATATTATTTTATTTAATCCACACAATTTTACATCATTGATATTGTTATTATTCTTATGCTACAATAAGAAAACAGATGTAAAATAGTTAAATGATCATTTAGGCAGCCCATAAATTTCTCTATGTCCTAAGCTGAACATTTAACTATCAAAACAAAATAAGTTTTAGAAGATTTATCTTTTAAATTAGGAGAATAAAAACATACTTTTAATGCAATCTTTAATGCTAATTGAGATTAAATTATAAAACTTTTCTTTTGTCACTTTATTGCAGATTTTGTATTGTATAGTTTGCATTTTCAGTAAATGCACTTGTAAATGTCTTCACGCTCATAATTTAGTCTTTCATTTCCATTCCATCTCAATAACATATTTCAATTTAGATTTTTAGAGGTGTGTATAGTTTTTACATGGGTTGATTACATTGTCTTTTCTAGCAGTGCTCAACAATGAAAAGTTTGACAAACCCATGTTATGTCAGCAGTTAATAATAGTATAATTTATATATCAAAAAGTAGCAACTATAAAAGTATTTTTAATTAAACAATTGAATTTAAATTGTTTTACAGTTATTCTCTATTTGGACTTGATCATATTTCATTGTACTAAAATGGCATTTCTCAGGCACCTAGAACAAGCTGTCATGCAGTAGAGGAGTGTGATTGAGTTTGAGTGATACAGTGAGTTTCTGTTAGATCCAAGTCAACACTACTTTAATTGGTTCATTTTTGAGACTTCGTAACAACTCAGGAATTTGTGGCAAGAGATGACTGTTAGTAATTCAATAGACTAGTTGTTCTTCAGGGGCAGTTTAATCTAACTAAAAAGACTCTTTTGGAATCTTTCTTTTTTTATTGTAAGCAAAATGATTTAGGGAGAACAAATATTTCAGAGAGTTTAAACCAAATATGAGATTAGAGATCATATTCCACATAAGACCGCCTCCATTTCTAGGGGCTGGAGAGATAGTATAGGGGAAGGGGTGCTTGCACTGCCTGTAGCTGATCTTGGATCCATTCCTAGCTCTGTTATGATTCCCCCAACCCCTGCCAGGAGTAAACCCTAAGCGTGGTGGGTGTGGTCCCCAAACCAAATCAAACAAGTAAACAATCTAACACCAACACAAAATTGGAGATTCCACAAACCACCCTTAGGTTTGATATTTGCTAGAACAATTCCCAGAACTCACTGGAAGTTATTAAACTCACATGTGTGCTTTGTTGGAGAGAAAAGAAGCATTAAGTTAGCCAAGAGAAGAAGTTCATAGGGTAACATCTGGGGAATTACCAGATGTGGCGCTTTCCTGGCACTGCTAAGTGACACTGTGTGGGATATTGCCGACAGGGACGCTCATTTGTGGTATGGGTGTGAAACAGAGTTTGCATCTTCCTCCCTTCCTAGGACTACAGCTGCTCTAATACTCCTTCCTGCTAATGTAATCAATCACCTTCCTCTCTCCTTTGCTCCCTCTTTTTCATTAGATAGTGATACCTCCTTTTCTTTACTAGTCACCCTCTTCTATGGCTTCGAGTTCTGGTAGATGATCCAGTGAACATCTTAGCTTTTCAATTTTTTTCGCCCCTGAACGGGGTTCCCTTTAACCTCCATTTTGCTTAAGCTGTCTATTCTCGTGGTACAGCTCTGATCTTATCCTCTGGAAGTACATGTTTATTTTTACCAGAGAGAGCCTTTGTTTTTGCAAGTCTCGGATTGTGGCTATTACACTGCAGCTGATGTCTTTGCCTACTCTGCCTGTTTTTTCATGATTCTTTGTTTTAGTTTTGGTGTCGCATTGTATGGTGCTTTCTCCTTTCTCTGAACTCTAGGATCATTCCTGGTGGGCTCAGGGACCCATATGCCTGGGATAAAACCTGGATTGACTACATGCAAGGCAGATGTGGGAAGTGGTGTGACACCCTGAGCTCCTACCTACTGTACTATTGATCTGGACCCTGCCTTTTCACTCTTATTTCTTAACATAGATATATATTGCTTATTGTTAGAATAGTGAGTTACTATGACCTTAAAGTTAAGTTAGCAGACATTTCTTCATTGTGCATATTCTTCTAAGAACTTTATTGGATAGGCTAGTGATGAAAGTTAAAAACCTGCAAGAGGAAGGAAGATTTAATAAAACACACTATGGGCCAGAGCAATAGCACAGTGGGTAGGACGTTTTCCTCACACACGGCCAACCCAGGTTTGATCCCCCGGCATCCCATACGGTCCCTGAACATCACCAGGAATAATTCCTGAGTGCAGAGTCAGCAGTAACCCCTGAGCATTGCCATGTGTGACCCCAAAGGAAAACAAAACAAAATTATAAAGTCTTAGAATATTTTGTAATCAGTACATGTTTACCGGAGGTGTTTATTTATTTATTTTTTAATATTTAAGCCCAAAATTTATTAAATGAAGCCATAGGAACAGACATATTTTAGGTTCAAGTGGGTTCTTAATTTTATTTTTTTATTTTTTTTTATTTAATTTTTTTATTTTTAAAATTACAAAGATATACAATTAAAAAGTTCATATTTGGGTTTTGGTCAAACAGTGTTGCAGCACCCATCCCGCCACCAGTGCCCATCTCCCACCACCGGAGGTGTTTAAAAAAGAGTATGCCTCCCGCTCGGCAAGCCTGGCAAGCTGCTCGAGTTGTATTTGATATGCCAAATTCCAGTAACAATTATATTAGGTCATTCCCATGACCTAATATAATGGTTTGAGCTCTTTATGTTCCTGTAGCAAGCCGATGCCCTTGGCTCTACTGGCATGAGACAGGACATATGGAGATATTACTGGTGCCCGCTCTAGCAAATAGATGATTAACGGGAAGATTGTGATCGTGATTGTGATTTCATAGCTTACCGATAACCTCAGATGCTCTGTACCCTTTCACTGTATCACTGTTTTGAGTTTGCGCACTTAGTTTTCAGTGTGAATTCCTCAAACATAGAACAGTTCTCTGGATAACTGATACATTAAGCTTCTTTCTTTCTTTCTTTCTTTCTTTCTTTCTTTCTTTCTTTCTTTTCTTTCTTTCTTTCTTTCTTTCTTTCTTTTCTTTCTTTCTTTCTTTCTTTCTTTCTTTCTTTCTTTCTTTCTTTCTTTCTTTCTTTTCTTTCTTTCTTTCTTTCTTTCCTTTCCTCCCTCCCTCCCTCCCTCCCTTCCTTCCTCCTTCCCTCCCTCCCTCCCTCCTTTCCTTCCTTCCTTCCTTCCTTCCTTCCTTCCTTCCCTTCCTTCCTTCCTTCCTTCCTTCCTTCCTTCCTTCCTTCCTTCCTTCCTTCCTTCCTTCCTTCCTCCCTCCCTCCCTCCCCTCCCTCTCTCTCTCTCATTCTCTCTTTCTCTCTCTTTCTTTCTTTCTTTCTTTCTTTTCTTTCTTTTCTTTCTTTCCTTCCTTCCTTCCTTCCTTCCTTCCTTCCTTCCCTTCCTTCCTTCCTTCCTTCCTTCCTTCCCTTCCTTCCTTCCCTTCCTTCCTTCCTTCCTTCCTTCCTTCCTTCCCTCCCTCCCTCCCTCCCTCCCTCCCTCCCTCCCTCCCTCCCTCCCTCCCTCCCTCCCTCCCCTCCCCTCCCTCCCTCCCTCCCTCCCTCCCTCCCTTCCTTCCTTCCTTCCTTCCTTCCTTCCTTCCTTCCTTTCTTTCTTTCTTTCTTTCTTTCTTTCTTTCTTTCTGCTTTTGGATCACACCTGGCAATGCTCAGGGACTACCCCTGGCTCTTTGCTCAGGAATTACTCCCAGTGATACTTGGGGACCATATGGGATGCCGGGGATTGAACCCAGGTTGACTGCATGCAAGGCAAACACCCTACCTGCTGTGCTATCATTCCGGCCTCTAACTTTATTTCTGATACTCTCTATGTAGACATAGCCTTAGGTTTCATCAGTTAAGGTCTCAGTCCCTAAAGACTGCTCCCCTCCGCACTCCAGATACCAGTTTCAAGTCCAGATTGTTTCTATTGAGCAACTGGCCATAAATCCAAAGTTCCCATGACCCCTTCTGGAGTTTCCTTAATTTTCTATAGTGATTCACAGACTCAAAGAATCCTAAATGACTGGTATACCACTAAAAAGATATAACTTAGTTCAGGAACAGCAAAGTAGAAGCAATTTCTAGCATGGAGTGTGGGAAGGGGTGTGGCACCTTCAAGCCCTTTTCAGGTGAGCTGCTCTCCCCTGACTCCATGTGTTCATCAGATGTGCTCACCTAGATCTCCCTGACTCCAGCCTTTTAGGTTTTTATGGAGGACTTGTTACATAGGCATGACTAAGAAGACATTGGTTATTGACATTCAGTTCAGCTGCCATCCCTCACCCCTTCTAGAGGTCACGGGTGGGGTTAGAAGTTCCAATTCTCCAATCCTGGGTTTGGATCCCCTGGCACCCGGTTATCCCTATGTGACCAAGGGACTTTTCGGAAAGTGGTTCATTATGAAAGACTCCTCCCACCAATCCCTTAGATATTCCAAGGGTTTTAGGAGCTCTGTGCCAGAAATGGGACAGAAAACCAACCACATATATATTATAAATCATATTATCACAACTGTCCATTTAATTCCAGTCTGGTATATATAGACATTATGCTGTCTCTATTTTTTAGATTGCTGGGTGCTGCTGGGAAAATTTTGTAAGTGGCATAATGAATGAATGACTTCTAATATTGCCTAAACCCTCTGTTGCCCAGTGATTTCTATGTTTTCCTTCCATTGACTTTTTTTTTCCTCTGAAGGACTAGAAATCTTTTATCCTAGACATTCCTCTTTTGCATTCTCCATAGGAATTTAAAATCTGCTTTGTTATTCAAAAGATCTCTGTGCTCCTACTTCCTCCTTGACTTTTATTGCATGATCCTATTTTCTGCTTCACAAAGAAAATTAAAATTTACATGGTACAAGCATTCCCAGTTCCCATCCAGCCCTTTTATAAACTTACCTGTATATGAACTCATTTGTGCCCTTTTCTCTTTCATGTTGGTGGCTTCTTTTTCACAACTGAATTAAAGAACTCATGTGGCAAGATGATATTGGACTATTATGTAAAGTTACTCCTTTTCCCTTCCTGCCTCAAACCAGAGGTAGGAAAGTCGATATCTCAGTTCATCATATAGCTAAGAGTGGCCATGTGAACCAGTGCAAGCAACGGAGCCTTGAGGTAAGGCTTTGGCTCTCTCTGCTGTGTGCAATTACTGCCTGTCAGAGACAGCCATTTTGTGGTATTGTAGGAAGAGGAGAAATAACCTTGATCTTTTAGATGTCACTGAGATTCTGAAACAAACTTAGAAAAAAAATCTACTTTCAGACTCTTGACTAAATAAACAATAAATATCTTATGTATTTAGCATTATGTTTTCTGTTACCTCAGATAAAAGCATCATAACTTTTTGTGCTTTTGATAAGTTTCTCCCAGTTAAAAAGAAATACAAACAAGTGATTCTGTTTGATTCACTAGATCCCTATCTGATTTTTCATTTTCCATGCAACCCAGCTTCTTAAAACACTTTTCTAAATCTGTTTCTCATTCCCTACTCCGCCTTTTTTTTTTTAAAGCCATTGGGCTCTACTAGCATGAGACATGACATATGGAGATGTTACTGGGGCCCGCTCCAGCAAATCGATGATGAACGGGAAGACAGTGATACAGTGATACCTTCAATATGATTAAGACAGAGACCCATGATATACCTAAAAATTCTTTTGCAAACTTATTGGCTCTTTGGGGGCAATGGTCACACCCAGTAGTGCTCAGAGCTTACTCCTGGCTCTGTGCTCAGGGTTCACTCCTGGTAGTGCTTGGAGGACCGTACAGTGCTGGAATCAAACCACGGTTGGCTAGCTGCATGAAAGGCAGCACCTTAACCTGCACTTATCTCGCTGGTTCCCACTTTTTAATTTTGATTTTAATACATCTCTTTGTAGTGTATGCTCTCTTAATCTTAATTATGAAATATAGTAGTACATAGTATAATAACACTACATTCTCCTATGGTATCTACTTATCTTTCTCATTCTACTTTGTGTTTTTTTTCCTTGACTCATTTAAAAATGATTAGTACTCAGTATAGATACAATTATTCCAATTTTTCAGACTTAGAGACTCAATAATTCCTACCCATATAATTAGTATAATATGTGGCCAATATTTGAATAGAGTCAAAATCATTTTTAGTTCATCTCCAGGAATTTCTGTGGCTTGTGTCTTCTGGACCTGAAACAGATAGATGTATTCATTCCAAATATTTCTCTTGAGTTTAGTTATATCCGGCCATGTATACCGTTGCCTACTGTTGTCTCTGTGTGATGTACCCTGGATAACTCAGTCATGAAGTCCCTATTAGATCCTATTGCTGACCCCATCTCCACTGAAGTACCTTCCTTTTTTGCTTGTTACAGAATCTCAGTGATTGACACTATCATTTATTTTGCTGTTCAGGCCAAAATCTCATTGTCATCCTTGACTCAACCTACTTTCACTTACATGGTTACAAAGTTCTTCATGATTAAGTTTCTGTCTTATAATATTTCAATACCTGTCCCTTCACCAGTGTAAATTTCCCACCACCAATCTGCTCAATTTCCTTCCCACCCCAATGCCCCCGCCCCACCCAGGGCAGGTACTTTTCTTCTTTCTCTTTCCCTACTTTCTGTATGCCTTGTGTCCTCTTCTCATTCTTCCTCTCTCCCACTTTCTACTCTTCTACTACCTTTTTTTTTTTTAATTTTTTTATTATACCACCGTGAGACATACAATTACAAAGGTGTTCACAATTGGTTCTTTGTAATACAGTATTCCAGCACCCATCCCTCCAGCAGTGCCCCATTTCCACCACCAATGTACCCCACCCCCTCCCACCCACCCCCAGGCTGCCTCAACAGCAGGTAGCCCTGTTTCCTCTCTTTCTCTCTCTGTCTCTCTCTCTCTGTCTCTGTATCTCTCTCCCTCCTCTTTTACACATTGTGGATAGCCCTGCAGATATTTAGAGTTTAAAACTTAAGTCTCTTTGTGTATATTCAATGGTGAGTTTTAATCTGCCATTACCATTTCCCACATTTAGTAAAACACTGGTATCTATTTATATCCTATTAATGAATGCAGTCATTCTATATCTGTCCTTTTCCTTCTGACTAATTTCACTCAGCATGATAGTCTCCATGTCCATCCATTTGCAGGTAAATTTCATAATTTCATCTTTTCTGACAGCTGCATAGTATTCCATAGTGTAGATGAACCACAGTTTCTTTAGCCAGTCCTCTGTTCTCGGGCATTTAGTTTGTTTCCAGATTCTAGCTATAGTGAATAGTGCAGAGATGAATAAAGAAGTACAGATAGTGTTTCTGCTATGTGTTTTTCGGTTTCTCGGGTATATTCCCAGGAGTGCTATTGCTGGATCAAATGGGAGCTCAATGTCTAGTTTTCAGAGGAATGCCCAAATTGTTTTCCAAAAGGGGCTGGACCAGTCGGCACTCCCCCCAACAGTGGATGAGAGTCCCTTTTTCCCCCCCACATCCATGCCAGCACCGGTTGTTCTTGCTGTTTTGGATGTGTGCCAGTCTCTGTGGTGTGAGATGGTGCCTCATTTTTTTTTTTTTTTTGATTTGCGTCTCCCTGATGATTAAAGATGAAGAGCACTTTTTCATATGCCTTTTTGGCCATTTGAATTTCTTCTTTTTGGAAGCTTCTGTTCATTTCTTCTCCCCCATTTTTTTGATGGGGTTGGCTGTTTTTTTCTTGTGAAGGGCTACCAGTGCCTGATATATCCTGGATATTAACCCCTTGTCAGATGGGTATTGGGTGAATATCCTTTCCCACTGTGTGGGTTGTCTTTGTATTTTGGTCACCATTTCTTTTGAGGTGCAGAAGCTTTTCAATTTGATATAATCCCATTTGTTTACTTTTTGCTTCCATTTGCTTGGTCAGTGGTTTGTCGTCTTTAAAAGATACTTTTCGTTTCGAAGTCGTAGAGCGTTTCTCTATGTTTTCTTCGATGTACCTTATAGATTCATGTCTGATGTTGAGATCTATAATCCATTTTGATCTGACTTTTGTGCATGGCGTTAGGAAGGAGGTCTAAGTTCATTTTTTTACACGTAGCTGCCCAGTTTTCCCAGCACCATTTGTTGAAGAGGCTTTCTTTGCTCCACTTAATATTTTTTGCTCCTTTATCGAAGATTAAGTGGTTGTATATTTGAGAGTGTGTTTCAGGATATTCAGTTCTATTCCATAGGTCTACGGGTCTGTCTCTATACCAATACCATACTGTCTTAATTACAACTGCTCTGTAGTAGAGCTTGAGGTTGGGGAAAGTGATGCCTCCCATCTTCTTTTTCCCAAGGATTGCTTTAGCTATTCGTGGGGTTTTATTATTCCATACAAATTTCAGGAGTGTTTGTTCAATTTCTTTGAAGAACATCATGGGTATCTTTATAGGGACCGCACTGAATCTGTATAAAGCTCTAGGGAGTATTACCATTTTGATAATGTTAATCCTTCCAATCCATGAGCAGGGAATGTGTCTCCATTTCCTCAGGTCTTCTTTTATTTCCTGAAGTAACGTTTTGTAGTTTTCTTTGTAGAGATCCTTTACATTCTTTGTCAGACTGATTCCTAAGTATTTGATTTTCTGCGGTGCAATTGTGAATGGGATAGTTTCTTTTAATGTCCCTTTCTTCTCTTTCGCTGTTTGCATATAGGGAAGGCCATTGACTTTTGGGTATTGATTTTGTATCCTGCTACTCTACTGTAAGAATGTATTATTTCTAGGAGCCTCTTGGTAGAGAGTTTTGGGTTTTCCAGGTATAATATCATGTCATCTGCAAATAGTGATAACTTGGCTTCTTCCCTTCCTATCTGGATGCCCTTAATGTCTTTTTCTTCCCTGATTGCTATGGCAAGTACTTCCAGTACTATATTGAATAGAAGTGGTGAGAGTGGGCAGCCTTGTCTTGTCCCTGATCTTAAGGGGAAGGCTTTCAGTTTTTCCCTATTGAGAATGATGCTCGCTGTGGGCTTGTAGTAGATGGCCTGGATTATCTTGAGGAAGGTTCCTTCAATCCCCATTTTACAGAGAGCTTTTATCATGAACGGGTGTTGAATCTTGTCAAATGCCTTCTCTGCATCTATTGATATGATCATATGGTTTTTATTTTTCTTTTGTTGATATGATGTATTATGTTGATTGACTTGTGGATGTTGAACCATCCTTGCATTCCCGGGATGAATCCCACTTGGTCATGGTGTATAATCTTTTTGATGACTCTTTGGATTCTGTTTGCTAGTATTTTGTTGAAGATCTTAGCATCCGTATTCATCAGGAGACTGGTCCGTAGTTTTCCTTTTTTTGTGACATCTCTGTCTGCTTTGGGTATCAGGGTGATTTGTGCCTCGTAAAAGCTATTTGGGAGTTTTTCTCTTTCTTCAATTTGTCGGAAGAGCTTAAAAAGAATTGGGAGTAGGTCCTCTTTAAAGAATTCACTGGTGAATCCATCTGGACCTGGGCTTTTGTGTTTGGGGAGACTTTTGATTACCGATTCCATCTCATCGATGGAGATAGGTTTGTTCAGGAATTTGTCCATTTCTTCTAGTTTCTCTTGTTTCGTGGCATACAGGCTCTCATAGTATTTTCTGATGATCTTTTGAATTTCTTTGGTTTCTGTTGTGATGTCCCCGTTTTCATTTCTGATTCTATTTATTTGGGTTCTCTCTTTTCCTTTTCTTACAAGTCTTGCAAGTGGTTTGTCAATCTTGTTTATTTTTTCAAAGAACCAGCTTTTGGTTTCGTTGATCTTCTAGATTGTTTTTTGATATTCCATCTCGTTGACTTCTGCTCTACGTTTTATTATTTCTTTCTGCTTGGGTTGGGCTCCTTTTGTTGATCACTCTCTAACATCTTAAGTTGTGAGGTCAGACTGTTTGTGATGGCCTTTTTTTCCTTTTCTGATGAATGCTTGAAGAGCTATGAACTTGCCTCTTAACACTGCTTTTGCTGTATCCCACAAGTTCTGGTAATTCGTGTCTTCAGTCTCATTTGTTTCCAGGAATCTTTGGATTTCCTCTTTGATTTCTTTTATGACTTGCTGGTTGTTCAGCAGTGAGCTGATTAGTTTCCAGGTACTTGGTCTTGGTCTCCATTTTTGTGTACAATTAACTTCTATTTTCAGTGCATCATGGTCTGAAAAAATAGTTGGCACAATTTCTATCTTCTTGATTTTATGGAGGTATGATTTATGGCTCAGCATGTGCTCTAATTTGGAGTATGTTCCATGTGCACTGGAGAACAAAATGTATTCAGCTTTTTGGGGATGAAATGCCCTGTATATGTCTACCAGCCCTCTTTCTTCCATCTCTTCTTTAAGGGCCAGTATTTCCCTGGTAAGTTTCAATCTTGATGATCTATCCAGGGTTGGTAGAGCAGTGTTGAAGTCTCCAACTACAATTGTGTTGCTGTCAATGTCTTCTTTGAAGTCTATTAGTAGTTGTTTTAGGTATTTTGCTGGTCCTTCGTTGGGTGCATATATGTTTAATATCGTGATTTCTTCCTGATATCTGCATCCCGTAACTATTAAGAAGTGACCTTCATTGTCCCTTCTGACCTTCTTTAGCCTGAAGTCTATGTTGTGGGATACTAGTATGGCTACCCCAGCCCTTTTGGATGGGTTGTTTGAGTGAAGGATTGTTTTCCAGCCTTTTATTTTGAGCCTTTCTTTGCTCCGATTGTTCAGGTATGTTTCTTGAAGGCCGCAGAATGTCAGATTCAATTTTTTTGATCCATTTTGCCACTCTGTGTCTCTTAGCTGGTGCATTTAGACCATTGACATTGAGATTTTGTGCCATCTTTCTGTATAGGTTGGTTGTTCTTTTGGGTTATATCTCGTCTTATAGTAGATCTTTCAGTCCTTCTTTTAAGGTTGGTTTTGATTTTACAAAGTTCCTAAGCTGTTGTTTATCCAAGAAGTTGTATATCTGTCCTTCAAGTCTGAGTGAGAGTTTAGCTGGATAAAGAATTCTTGCTGAGGCATTCATTTCATTAAGTTTTTTTACTATATCCCACCACTGCCTTCGGGCTTGGAGGGTGTCTTCTGAGAAGTCTGCTGAAAGTCGAATGGTTGCTCCTTTTTATACAATTTCCGTCTTTGATCTTGCTGCCTGAAGAATTATGTCTCTGTCTATGGCATCCATTACTTTGACTAGGATGTGTCTTGGGGTCTTTCAATTGGGATCTCTTCTTGCTGGTACGTATCGGGCTTCTTGGATCTGGATGCCTTCATCCTTTAACTCGGGAACTTTTCAGCCAGGATGTTTTTAACTGTTTTAATTTCCTTGGGGTTACTTTCCTGTCCCTCTGGGACTCCAATAATTCTTATATTGTTCCCCTGGCTTCGGTCCCATTGTTCTCTGTTCCGTTGCTGATCCATTTTCTGTTTTTTTTCCCCATTTTTTTGTAGTTCTCTGAGTGCTTTCTGCAGCTCATCTTCAGTCTCACTGATTCTCTCTTCCGCTGCTGTCATCCTACTGTTGATAGCCCCTATTGTGTTTTTCATTTCATCTACTGAGTTTTTAAGTGATGATATTTCTATTTGCATGGTTCTCATTTCTGCTCTCATTTCCTCCCATAATTTTTGACTGCCCTTTCAACTGCTTCGTTTATGTTCTCCTGTGTTTTATTGGACATCTGTTCCATTTTTTTTGTTGAGCTCCTTAAGCATCCTACCAATTTCTTCTCAAAATTCATTGTCAGAGAGATCATGCACATCTGCATTCTTTTTGAGTCTTCAGGGTCTATTCCTTCATCTGTTCTTCTAGCTGGGGATCTGTGTTTTTTCCCCATGGTGTTGCGGTGCTCAGGGATAGATTCCTCTAGTGTACTGTTTCTTTTTTTCTTGAGGGTATTACCTTCTCTTGGTGTTGAATTTCCTAGTATTTGTATTAATAAGGGGCGTGTGAGCGGCCGCCCGCCCACCCAGCCGCACACCCCAGGGGGAATACCTGGAGGCAGACACAGGCCGGTGTGAGAGGTCCGTTTACTTCTGCTTCTACTTGGACTTCTGGGGTTGTAGTTCCACCTTCTGCCGAGGCCTGGGGGCTCTACCACGACCTCAGGTGCCCACCCGCCAGCCGCACACCCCAGGGAGAGTACCTGAGGCAGACACAGGCCGCTGTGAGAGTTCAAAATGTCCGTTTACTTCCGCTTCTGCTCGGACTTCTGGGGGTTGTAGTTCCACCTTCTGCTGAGGCCTGGGGCTCTACCACGACCCCAGGCACCCGCCCGGCCAGCCACACACCCCTGGGAGAGTACCTGAGGCGGACACAGGCCAGTGTGAGATTTCAAAATGTCCGTTTACTTCCGCTTCCGCTCGGCTTCTGGGGGTTGTAGGTTCCACCTTCTGCCGAGGCCTGGGGCTCTACCACGACCCCAGACACCCGCCCAGCCAGCCGCACACCCCAGGGGAATACCTGAGGTGGACACAGTCCAGTTTCTATTACCTTTCACCAGTGTGGTCTATCCTTACCTCTCCCTGGGAAGGCTGTCCCAGACACCATAGCTGTTTTCTTGTATAATCAGAAATAACCTGACTAATCTGATGTAAAGGCTTTTCTCATTATTGGTTTTCTTGGTTAGACTTTATTGATGCCTTGTTTTGTAGACAAGTTTGAAATATAAGGTCAGTTAGAAATCTCAATTGGTTGAACATGGACCAGCATGTTTCGTTCCTGGCACCTGTGAGCTGCATTGCTCGGCTGGGATTTGTTTGGGATAATCCTCACCAACTTCCTACTCCTGGATTCCCCATTTTTATTGGATATTTTTTTCTAAATAAAACTCATAAGACCCTTCTTCATGTGATTGCAGCTCATTCCTCTACCCCTGCTCTCTGATCCAACTGCCTAAACTCTCTCTTGTTTTTCAATTCGTTTTGCTTTTTGGTTCTGCAATTCTTTCTTGCTGGTCTACTCTTCTCTATAACTGTCTCAGCTTTCACATCTTACCTTAGATGTCAGCTTTGAAGAAGTCTATACCCCTCTCTGCCTGACAGTTCTCCAGAACTCCTCGCAGGCTCATTGTGTCTTAAAAAAGGACTGTGGATTTCTTGATTCAGGGCCTTTGTACCAAGCTGCTGCCTGCTTTCTTGTCTTGCTTGCCTACACCCTACTGCTAATCATTGAGGATACTCTTTGTGGTGTTCCTACATTTTCCCTAAAAAACAACTAAGAAACCATTCTGTTCATTTTGTGAAATTTTAAAATTCTCTTGGCACTCTTATGTTTTAGAAATTTAGTCTCTAAACAGTTTACTTTTTATCAGTTTGCTTTTGTCTCTTTTCCTCTTAATGCTGCCTTGAGAAAACAAAACAAATTACCTAAGCCTGTTCTTTAGTTTTATGCTTCTATAGGCAAGCTTGTATTGCCTAACTTGAGAATTGATTATATGCCAGAAGTCAGCTGATGCTGTTTGTTTAAAAAAAAATAAAAAGGCATTTGCAGCTTTCAGCTTCAGCCACTGAACCTGACAAGTTCTGACATCTCTTCTCTTGGCTGCCTCTCACTTCTTTTTCTGTTTCCATGGAAATGGACATCAGATCACAGAAACTACTAAGAAACATAGTAGGATACTGGTGGCTAATTGCTGACACAGATTTCCGAATTCTTTATTTGTGAAGAGGTTATTTTAGTGGTTCTTCCCTACTATATGGCACGTGGTAGTTAGTCCAAAATCTGAGATAGTTTCTGGGGTTGAGAGCTAGCTGAGTTTCCCAAGTGTTACTAACTAGTACTGTAAGTATATATTCCCTAGTTTAAACTCTCAGAGGGAGTTTAAACTTCCCCAGGAAGGAAGATGGGGTTTAATCCTGGCCCATCACCTCAGTAGGGCCTTGGAAACAACCAGAGGAAACTCGCTTACCATATCGCCACCATTTTCAACGCCTGGACTCCACAGCTCATCAGAGTCCTACTGAAGAGAGAAGTTAATCTCAAGCCTGGCTCACCAGAGCCCCACACAACTGAGCAGCTGAGTTCAAGCCCAGTTAGGCAGTCCTTGGAGTTGAAAATCACCCAGAGTTTGTGGAGATGGAGCTGTCCCCCTTTCCCTCTCTGTTCTGTCCAGGAGGCCTGGTGGACCCCCGCCCATGAACTGCCTCAGGGCTATTGGCCAGCATGCAGAGACTCAGACATACTGGGAAGAGTTTCCATCTGGCTCCCCCAAGTTGCACGGCCACAAGCAGCTGGGCGGTACAGCAAACTACTGGAACTAATCACGTTCTAGAAACTCAGAAAAAAAGGAACAGAATTTGGCCAGAACTCCCATAACCAAGAATAAGGAAGAAAATGGATTCGCCAATAACATTTGCCGTGTACGCGTTCTTTAACGGTCAATACAATTAGTGCCTTGGGGTGGTAGCACATGAGGGTCTTTGGTGGTGGGAACACACTAGTGGTAGGATTGGTGTTGAAGTATGACACTTTCTGTAAGCAGTATTATGAAACCCTTTTTACTTTGTAAATCACGGTGTTTCAATAAAAAAGGGAAAAAAAATAAAAATCTCTGAGAATATATAATTGAAGTATTTTTTATACATATATAAATCACAGTTTATATATAAAAATTTTAATTGAATGGTCTATCATGAGACAGACCATTACAAAGCTGTTCATGATTTGTTTCTCATACATACCATGTTCCAACACCATCCCTCCACTAGTGCACATTTCCCAACATCAATATCCCCAGCTTCTCTCCCTCACCTCCACCTCCCTCCCAACCTGTCTCTAGGGGAAGGCACTTTTCCTCTCTTTCTCTCTCTCTCTCTCTCCCTCCCCTCCCTTCCTCTCTCTCCTTCCTCTCTTCTTTTGCTCATTCTCTCTCTCCACATTGCCGTTTGCAGTAGTTACTGAAGCGTTATCGTGTATAACCCTTTATCTACTTTCAGCACTCAGTTCTAGTCCAGCAGCTTGCAGTTCTCATTGAGAGTAATCATTCCAACTATCTTTGTAATAGTGGTCCCTTCTCTATCCCAACTGCAAGAAGATATATTTTAATTTTAATCTTGTGTTTTTAATATTTAATATTTCTAATGTTTTAATGTGAACTTGTTAGAGAGTAACATTAGGTTTCCAGCCAAACAACATGAACCTTGTCCCAGTCTTTTATTGTATTATTAATGTCATATCCTTAGAAAATATGCCATTGCTTTTGCTTGGTTCTGGGCCTTGTTTACAAGTGTCCCAGAGTCAAAACTGCCTCTACTAATTGCATTTTAATTGAAAAAGAATGGAAATAAGATATACAATAATTTTGTTATAGAAATCAAATCAGGTTTCAAAACATCTCAAAAGAAAAATAATGTTTTTAAATTCAGCCTTTTATTTTCTTTTTATTTTTATAAATTAATCACAGTTAGACTTATGAAGACTAGAAATGATAGCCTTAGGGGATGGAATAATAGTACAGTGGATAATGTACTATCTTGCCTTGAAGCAGCTGACCCAGGTTCAATACCCAGCGTCCTATATGCACCCATATAACCCCTCAGCACTCTGCGAGGAGTAATTCCTGAGTGCAGAGACAAGAGTAACCACTGAGCATTGCTGGTATGGCCACAAAACAAGACAAAACAAAGAAGTGATATGGTCAAATTCTCTCTGGTTTCTTAGGGCAAATTCAGCTTTAGCACAATGAAGTGCTCACACTTATAGTTGAAAAGTACATTCATTCCTTTTCATTTCCAATTTAATTAAGAAAGTTATGTCATTGCTTGTCTATTTTTCATTTTATTCAGAGCCAGATTGAGAGAAAATCTGCCATATCCATATACTTCTATAGTGGAATTTCTTTATTATAAGGACAGGATTTCTTGTAAATCTAAATTTAGAACTTAGAAAACCAGATTTTCTTAAGTGCATGAAACTAGTGTAGATGCATAAAAAAGACATGGATATTTGTTGAGTGGCTTTAGTGTGTAGTATTAGTTGTAAGCCAGATGAATGTGAGTAATTGAAGTAGAATGTGAGCAGAATAAATCTTTTTGCATGACTGTACAAAATAAAATAGACGACTAAACCAAACTCCCACTATAGTTGCATATGTGGAGCCACATCCCATATATAATAAGAAATTATAGATAAAATAAAAGGGAAAATTTCCATTTCATAATTCATAATTGTGAAACATTTTTCTAGAGGAGAAATATTTATCTCCAAAATGTCTGACTTCATTCCTTCATTCCTGTTTTCACTGTTATTGCAGTAGTGTTCATCATCTTACTTACAGTAATGCTATAGTTTTATACTATAATATAAAACTATGCTATAAAATTATGCTATAGTTTTTTTTAAAGTGTTGGTCCTCTTATACCTTAAACACTAGCAGAATGACAGTCAGTGGTGGAGACCCTTGGGCATTTGGTTGGTGATGAGGTGTAGTAACCACATCAAAACCATGAGCATTATCATGTAAATATGGTACCTTAATATAAATGCCTGTGTTAAATGTAGAAATACCAACTGATCTGACAGTGCTCTATAAGTATTTAGGGAATATAAAGATATTAATTTATCTTAATGTGTTCACATTGTTATTATTCATTATAGCTAAAGCATTGAAGTAACCAAAAATTCATTATCGCTAAGGCATGGAAACAAGTTTGTGTATGAATAACTGGATAAAAAATTTATGGAATACACATTCTCAGTAGAATACAACAAAGTTATGTGAAAAGATGAAATCTAGTCTTTTTGAAAAAATGGATGGAATTTAAGGATATTGTACTCAGTGAAGTGAAAGATGTTGTTCATGTATTTTTTAATGTGGAACACATATAACAAAAAGCATATGAACTAACAAAAATAAAAATAGCAAAAATAACTTAGACTATGAAAAATATGCTGGTTTTCAAAGGTGACAGGAAGTGGAGTCGGAAGAGAGGTTAGAGAGGGTCACTTTGATGGCATTAGCACTTTGGTGGTGTTTGAAGTATTATAAACACATAGCGGTGTGAAACTGTGCTCTCCCAAGCAGAAGAAGTGATGGGATGGGGGAATGAGGTTGACAGGAAATGACGGACAGTCAGTGGTGGAGAGTCTTGAGCACTTTGTTGGTAGTGAGGTGTAGTAACTGTATATCAGAAGCATGAGCATTACCATGTGAATATGTTATCTTAATGCAGCGACAACAGACCATGAGGTGTTTGGCCAGCTGGTCTGACTAAGGTTTCAGTACCTTGACGATAGGCTGCTGCTCAGTGAACTGTTTGAACTGTGCCATGGGAATCGTCCCTGTGAACAGAGAAGAGAAGGAAGAAAGAAGAAAAAAGGGGTTGCTGGTGGGGGGGTCCCCTAGGCTCTGAATTGTGTGGTTCTTATTTCTGCTGTACCCCTCCTCTTCTCCACGCCAGTCTCACCTCCTTTCTTGCCTGAGCCACTAGGGTACTCAGCACTGGGTCTGCTGGACACTCCGCCTAACCTGGGCCTGCCCCGTAACCTTAAGCACCCAGGAGGGGCTCTGCTCAGAGCCTGGATTGCAGCCTCCTACCGGAATCCTGCCATACCTTCTGCACCCACCCATGGTGCTGAGCCCGATGGGTCCGGACCCTCTGCCCAAATCCAGACACCTGTCAGTCAAGCCTTTCAGCTCTAGGACTCAAGCCTAGACTCAGGACTGCCGGGACATGGGCTGCCTCCTCCCTGCCCCTACAGGGGACACACTTGGCACCACCTCCAACCAGAAACACCAGCTGGGGCAAAAAGAAAAAAAAGAAGAAAAATAGCGACAACAATTATCTTTCTGCACACCCAAGCTGAATTCGGGGCTTACTTCTGACTCTGCTCTCAGGGATCATTCCTGGTTGTACTTGGGGAACTGTATTGAGCTGGGGATCAGACCCAGCTGGGCATCAGACCCAGGTTGGCAGTGTTTCTAGGCATGTCCCTACCTGCTTTACTTTCTCTCTAGCCAATCTCTAGCTTTTAAGTCTGGTTATTTCCCATTTTCTGCAACATGAAGTCTCACTTCTTAACCTCATATTTCAAGTCATTCATTGTTTTGACTCTGTGTAACTCTTTTAACCTTATTTCTGTATTCCTGTTTACATTACCTTCC
The DNA here is from genome assembly GCA_021461705.1 of Cryptotis parvus. Classification (NCBI taxonomy): domain Eukaryota; kingdom Metazoa; phylum Chordata; class Mammalia; order Eulipotyphla; family Soricidae; genus Cryptotis; species Cryptotis parvus. The sequence goes on along the minus strand of JAJIBD010014463.1, from coordinate 5,235 downwards.
AAACTACCCAGGTGGCATTTGCTGAACACATTAAAGTCTTCATGAAGTTGGGCCCTTATCTCTGCTTAGATTATACTCTGTCCCAATCTAAGAAATCCCTTACAGAAATCCCAACACTTAAATGTTTTTATTCTGCAAAGATTTATTGTTTAATAGATATTCAATAACTGCACATAGCTATAAAACAAAACAATTAAATTAGAAGTTCATTGCGTCAGTCATATACCATATCACAAGTGTCCACACACTAGCCACACATGGCTAGTGGCTAATACATTAGAGTACATATTAAAAAAATTTAATCACTGCTGACATTTGTATTGGTCAGCACTGCTGAAATGATTGATTTCTTCCTCAGAGTACCCATATCTTTATTTAAAAATCCTTGTATTTCCTATAGAGAAATAGATGGAGGGTCACACCTTGTTCTTTTCATCTGTAGCAGTTAGCATGAAGTTGAATTTTAAGATATAATGACTGAACGAACAAATGAATGTAAAATAAGGTAATTTGAAGAATCAGATGAATAATGACTATGTTAGGGGTCATTCAAGTCTAGATAAAGGATAATTCCTTCTTATGAGGCACTTGGTTACCAGTTTCACGTGTTAGTAACTTATGAAACCTTACTGTTTCTGTGATTTTTTAAAAAAAATTAATCATATAACTACTGGGGATTTAGGTATATTTCTCCTAGAAATTTGATAACACAAGGTCAACATTTACTGAATATGTGTCATATATAGGCATTGTTGAAAAGAATAAAGGATTTTCAGTAGATTTCACACTGTTTCCTGAGCTATAGTCCATGAGCTGAGAGTGCAGGCATTTATGGTGGCTTAATACATTCTGTGAATTGTCACCTACTTCATTTTATTTTATTGTCATAGTATTTTATGAAGTTAAATATTTCATTTTTCTTTGGTGGGGAAAAACAAAGCTCTAGCACAGGAAAGCTAAATAGCTTGTAAAGGTCACATATTGCTTTGAAGAGACCATTTCTGCTTATACTATAACTCTTGTTTGAGTTGTTAATATAATAGTGCCTCTGGGTAGCTTTGGTTATTTGTAAATTTTTTTATTTTTTATAGCTAGGATATGTCTGATTTTTGGTTTTAAGAAAAACAAATAGCCTGAAAATATTGCAAAAGTAAATTATAATTTCTCACTATTAGTTTTTTAAAAATTGCCCTGATACACTGTGTTTAGGATTAGCAGATCTAAACAGGTCAGGTTTGAGAGAAATCATAAATTTTATAAGGCATAGAATTTTAAAAGACTTTTGGAGTCACTGATTATGAATCACAAGTATTATTCCTCTCTCTCTCTTTTTATTAATTAAGAAAATAAATTTTGGTGGGAAGAGTTATTCCTGAAAGTGTTCAGGAGGTGCTAGTGATCAAGGCTGGGTTTTAGTGTGCAGAACATTCTCTCTATCCTTTGAATCTATTTTCCCTCTCTTATAATGATCTTTCTGCACTGAAAGATCCTGACTTTCTAACTTGATTTCCTGAACATAGTATCAGCATTTTTAAAAAGTCACGTGGTATAGTGTGTGGAAACTTTTTAAAAAATATTTTATTATACCACCGTGAGATACACAGTTACAAAGATGTACAGAAGATGTTCATATTTGGGTTTCGGGTCATACTGTGTTCCAGCGCCCATCCCTCCACCAGTGCCCATTTCCCACCACCAATGTCCCCACTTCCCTTCCCCCTCCCCTAGCTTGCCTCTGTGGCAGGTTTTTATTTCTTTCTCTTTCTCTCTATCTCTTTCTCTTTTCCTTCCCTTCCACATTGTGGACTACAATACATACATTAAAAGGTTGTCATGTGTATCTTTTTGCCTGTATTTAATGCTCAGTTTTAGGTTGGTATTAGCACTTTTTGACAATTATTGGCACACTGTCCCATTCTCTGTCTTGCTAGCCTCTGACTCCCGTGTGTGGTAAAATTTATCTGAAAAACCAACATTTTAAACAGGCTTGAAGGGAAGAAAAGTGAACTATCCAGGAATATGGGAGGCGAGTATTCAAAGTGGAAAGAACAAGTACAAAATCAAATCTAGAGGCTAGATAATCAAGTGCCTGTAGTTTTGGTATGAATTTTGGATTTCATTTCATTTTATTTTTTTTAGCAGTGAAATAAAACAGGTTTTATTAAGGAGGTTTTAGGAAAGGGAAGGAGGAAGGAAAGTGAGAGAGAGAGTACACATTTCAAGAGGGGAGATGCGGGCGACACACGTGCTTGGGCACCACGTATGCTCGGCCACATGGACTCAGGCAGCATGTGTCCATGCAGCATGTGCGCTGTATTTCATTTTAAATACGATAGAAACCATTGAAAATGATAGTGGTGGTGGCTGTTTGAATATTGATTTTTTTTAAATAATTGAGGTGACACTGCTTTATAAGACTGCATTTTAGGGATACAGTTTCACATCTTCAAATGTATGTTACCAATTCACACTCCTCTACCATTTTCCGATATCCCTCTTCTACAATCCACGGAATCCCCACCACCCTTTCTGTCCTTCCCTCTGTATTCTTCAGTAACCTCAGTTCTTCAGAGTCCAAAGGTCTCTTCTTTTCTCTGCCCCTTCCACACTATTTGGGGGGGTGTCTAATGTATCTTTAGCTCTTCTCCCATTTTTTTGGATGGAATTTTTTTTTATTGTTGTTATGAGTAGCAATTAGACTTTTGAGCAATAGAGTGACATTATCTGATTTTTATTTTCAAAGATTCTCTTTAACAGCTTGTGTGGAGAATAAAACTGAGCAGATTGCTAGGGTCAGAAGATTGAAGTAGGGTGATGAATTAAGAGCCTGTTGCAGTACTTGTGCTATAGGTTCTATTTTTCTCCCCATTTTATGCTAAAACTCAGAGTATTTTTTTCTAATTTTTTAAACTAAGATTCTGTGGTTTACAAACTATTATAAGGGTTTCTCATGCATGTAACCCTTACAGCAGTATGCCCACCTCCCTTCCCCAAGGACCCTCAACATGCCTTACTTCCACCTTTTCCTTACCCCAATTATGGGTGGACTATTTCTCCACCCACAGTGATCCACAAAAAAGTGTGGATCATTTCTCCCATCATGTTGCCTTTGGACCTTATTGCAATCTTGCTGTGTATCTTTAAGTGCCGCATTAGAGAAAGACCATTCAGTATCTCTTCCTTTCCTTCTGACTACCTTCACTCAGCATTATATCCTCTAGTTTTAGGCATGTTTAGAACTCAATGCCACAACCCAATATGTTTTATTGATTCTTACCACCGACACTCCCTGTGTTCAGTTGATCATGAGGCGCCTGGTAGGGAAGGCAAGTTCTAGCCCTGGCCCGCCATCCCAGCAGAGCCTCGCGAAGAAACCAGAGGAACCCCCACACCATGAGGGCCACCATTTTCAACATCCGGACTCCACAGCTCGTCAAAGCCCCAGCCAAGAGAAAAGCCCATCTCTCCAGGTTTATCAGTAAATGCATGAGATGACAGCCTACCACTGAGAGTATACCACCACATGGTAGAGCCTGGCAAGCTACCCGTGTTGTATTTATGTTTCAAAACCAGTAACAATTATAGACCTCATTTCCATGACCTGAAGTAATGGTCTGAGGCTCTTAGTGTTCCTGGAGTGAGCGGATGCCCTTGGGCTACACTAGCACATGATGGAGATGTTACTGGTGCCCACTAAGGAGATGTTACTGGGGCCCGCTCAAGCAAATGAATGAACAACGGGAAGACAGTGATACAAATGATACAAGTGATACCATTGTATTCTACTGCTTGACTCTAATAAATGAGTTTTTTGAAATTTTAGTTTTAGCATATATATATATATATACATATACATATATATATATATATATATATATATTAGATCTATAGTCTTTCTTCATTAAATAGCAGTTTGAGGGATCAGAGAGATAGTACAGGGGTTAAGACACTTGCTCTCCATGTGGCTGACCTTTGTTTTGATACCCAGCACCACAATCCTTCCTAGTAGTACTGCCAGTATTGTGAACTTGAGTCCAGAGGTGGGTGTAGCCCCCTAACATTATGGCTGAGTATGGCCCAATATAAACTGAGTATGGCCTAATATACAACCCCCATATAGCTAGATAACTTGTGAAATCATAAATTATATATAACTTTTAATCAAATAAAATTCAATGTATCTACATAGAAAGTTTGATAGATAGAATAACCTGTATATTATTAAAAGGAACCTGGTATTACATTATTTTTTTGGTTAGAACAAAAAAGTTTACATGTTTGCTTATGTAAACAAGAAATATTCTGGAATTTAGTTTCTGTGTAATATTTTATGAAAACGGTAGAAGTGCAATAATTGAATTAAATTGTAAAATCCAACACCATTTTTAGATAACATGATATAGTGAAGAGTTCCTGGATTTAGGAAAAGACTGTCCTTGGAGAAAATCTCTCCATATTTCTGAATATGGTATCTTCAGTCTAATGTAAAGAAATAGTATTTACCTTACTGACTGTTATAAAATGAAATGGCATGCATCTAATATGTCAAACATACTGCTTTGTATAGGATCAGTAATATTATGTTTATATTAAATCGGCATTATAGTTCAAGAAAGCTAGTACAAGATTATTTATTTTTAAAATTTATTATATTTAAGGTAATATATTTACAATGGTATTGACGTTTTTGGGGTTTTTTTTTCATTTTGGGGTCACACCTAGTGGTGTTAATTCAGGCCTACTCCTGACACTGTGCTCAGAAATTACTGCTGGAAGATTCTGGGGACCATGTGGGATGCTGGGAGTTGAACTGAGGCTGGCTCTGGGCAAGGCAAGCACTCTATGTGTTGTCTTTTGCTCTGACCCTGACATTTGTGTTCTTAGTGTACATGGTTACCTCACCTCACTATCGCCAAAGTGTCAAAATAATGAAAAAAGCACTTACTAATCAGTGGCCTAAATTCATAACAAAACCTTAGTATTTCTTTTCTTTTCCTTCCAAATGTAAGGATCATGTCTTCTATAGAACTGTCAAATGAAATGGCAAATTTAGCTCTTAGGAGACAAAATTCAGAGATGCATTATAACTGTCTTTCAATCTGTAAAAGTCTGTCATATTGAAACAAGATTTGTTTTTATGACTTAAGAGAGCAGAATTGTGATCAAAGGGTCAAACCTCAAGAAAGATTATTTTGACTCATTAGAACAAAGATATTTTCATAAATTGAATGCATT
>JAJIBD010014462.1:0-22451 GCA_021461705.1 Cryptotis parvus | reverse complement strand
AAACACAAAGGTGGGGGTCCCGCTACTGCCAGCTGCTTTCACTGTGCTCTCACTTCTGAACATCATGGATGGAGGGAAGGAACCAGATTCCTAATGAATCTCTCAACACTCTGGATCTAAAGAGCACTGGTGGTAAGGAAGCCAACCTTTAAAAACAATAATCTTATTATATTATTACATTATATATTATTACACTACAGATTGTGTTAGATTAGTTCCAATGTATTCAAGGCATACAAAGTGAAGTTTGGCGTACAAAGTTACTACACCCCATCCCCCATTACTAAAGTGCCCACCACTGGCTCTATGTCCACTCTTCTCTTCCCCCACCAGGGTTTTTCATTTTGGAGTAAACACCATCATTTTTCTCATTTTGTCCACTATGTTCTGAAGGGCTGAGAGGCATCTGGTACTTGTCCTTTTCCTCAGCTTACTTCACTGTGCGTGGCGCCACCCCCCCATTCCATCCATGCTGTGGAAATTGCTTGATTTCATTTTTCCTTTTTCTTAGAGTTGCCCAGTATCCCACTGTATGTGTATTTGTGTTATGCACACAAACACACACACACACACACACACACACACACACACACATACAAACACACACACACATATAATACATAAAAACAAGTACATTTCTAACAAAATTCCCTTCCAGGGAATATTCCAACACATTTTAGCTTGCAGAAACAGCATGGCTAAGGGCTTTCCCATCCACACCTGTATGTCACAGGTGACATTGCCCCTGTGAGGGTGGGGCTATGCTCTCTTCCTCTGAACCCGGACAGGTCCCCTAACCCTGTTAGCCAGGAGAGAGCAAGCAAGGCGCAGCACAATCTGCTGTGGGACCAGACAAGACAAAACTGCTTCCACCTGCTTCTCTCCTGACACACCAGCCTTCAGACTGCTCCAGCACACAGAAACTTCCTGCAACCCTGCCACCAGCATGCCAGGGAGACCATCTAGACAGGCTACAGGGATCAGAGCCAGGCCCAAGGAGCCCTCGTGATGCAGGCCTCAGCGGTGTGAGCAAAGATATCGCAGTCAGAGGAACTCAGGAGCATTAGCATAGGGCTCCCGTTCCAACATTCATGGCCTCCGGCACAGGGTTAGAATGTCTTGACAGTTGGGGCGGAGCGATAGCCCAGCGGGTAGGGGCGTTTGCCTTGCGCGGCCGGCCCATGCCGGCCCAGGTTCGATCCCGGCATCCCATATGGTCCCCGAGCACCGCCAGGAGTAATTCCTGAGGAGAAGCCCCTGAGCATCCCGGGTGTGACCCAAAAAGAAAAAAAAAAGTATGTCTTGACAGAATTTAATTTCACAACTCAATCTTGGAGTAGAGTAAATGTCCCCCTTTTTAAAAAAATGAGTTTCCATTTTTTTTGCTTCAAGATCTTGAAAAATTCACAACAGCTTATTCAACACTACTGAAGGGAGTTGGGGCATCTCAAACCAGAGTTGGGCAATTCCCTGGCTACGAGCCTCCGGGCTTCCCAAAGGCAGACGGGCGTGGGGTGCTGGCAGAGCTGGGCTTCCCCCATTCCTTCTGGAGGGCTCTTGCCCCTCGCCTCCTCCTTTCTCTGCCTAAAGCCCTGCAGACACACAGGCCTCAGGAGACGTCTGGAAATCCAGGCTCCCTTCCTACTGCAGAACACAGCCCTGCTGTCAATCAGAGGCCACTGGAGAGCTGCTAGACCCAAAGGGTGCGGGAAGCAACATCAATGCCAGAGAAGCCAAAGAAGGCAGCGGATTGCAGAGCTGAGGCCATGGCCAGGGAGATGAGGAAGGGCAGGGAACAGGAGTGGGCAGCTTCGGTTTCAGAAAACCAGAGGCCTTTTTAACCAAGTTAGTCTGGAACCCGAGCCCCCGCTGCCTCTCTGCCCATTTGTAACTGGAAGCCTTGGCATAAAGAGCCAATTACTTGACATGAAAGTCCTGGAATTTAAAGGACTTTGTAACCAACACCACATAAACGCTTGCATAGACACAAATAGCTGTGAATTCTGGCCCTTATAAGTGCTGATACCTTCCTCCAAATAAGATGGTGCATCTCACCCAGAGCCCAGCCCCCACCCCCATCCTGGGAAAGAGCCAGCCCTCTGCACCCCAGCTCTTGCGCTTGGCCAAGCCTTCCCTCTGAGATGAATCCCGTTTCACTGTCAAGCTGCAAGCTGCAAGCTGCTGCAGGATGTGCGGACCCATGTCCCTCTCCTCTCTCTCTCACCACCCATCTGCTGCCTTTCAGCAACGGCTAACTGCAATGATGATGACTCTCTGGACTCATGAGGTCTCCAAGGCTGCAGGTACTGCTGCTTTTCAGAATCCATGCTAAGGCGACACTGAGCTGATTCTTCAGGACTCGGACAGCCTCTAAGACCAACCAGTCTCTGTTCCACTGCAAGGAAGCCCATAGTTTGTCCACGCAAGTCTCCAGCGTCTGTCCTGGCCAGTCACTCCTCCCACAACTCTATTTTCTTGGAATGTTAAGCAAAGCAGCCTACAATGACAACAGTTTCACCGCAGACTAAATGACAAGAGTTAAGCTCCCACAGGGTATTTCTGGTCACAAGAGCATTAACTAAGCCAACCTTGGTGGAATTAATGCCCTTCCATCACAGGGTGCTTACAGACAGACAAAACACACACGCACGCCGCACACACACACACACACAAGAACACATACATGTACTTACACAAGAACAATGGAGACACAACAGCGACCCTCCTATGAACATCTATGGAGGTTGGAGGTAGCTAGCAAAGCCCCACACAGACATGAGAACATGCGCACACAGACATGCCCCACCCCCAGACATGAGGAGAACATGCACATTGCACACTGTGGCCCAAGCCAGGAATCCTTTACACTTTACCGATGTTGTAAATAAAATTGATCCGAGGAGCTGCTGCCCTTCTTTCTTCTCAAAGTATGTAGCTCTGGCCTCAAGTGCTCAAGGAGCACGTCTTCTGCCATGTCCGGCATCTCCCTCTTTAGCTTGACTTCTAAGCGTTCACAAACCTCCTGGCACTGAGGCCCCAAACTAACTCTTCTGCCTGTGACTGGTGGTCAACACTCCCCACCTCACTCCTGCAGCCCACAGTAAGTGGCTACTCTCAGCTCCTTCCTCACCAACTGTCCACACCCCCTGAGAGCCCTCTCCTGTGAGACGTCACTGGCTGCAAAACAGAAGCAGGCGCAGCCACTCCCCATGTTGCCCACTCAAGCCCCAGCTCCTGTAGAGACAACATGGCAGAGCAGAAAGGCACAGAAAGGGGGCTGATGAGCAAGAGCCAAACCCACCCCCGTCCTCATACAGGTTTGAAGAACCACATACACACGATCGCGTGTCTCAGGGGGCAGTGGCCCCAACTGATGGCAAATGCCCCAACCTCATCTGTACAACAGGGTGAGCAAAGAAACCATCTTCCTAGGGCTCTCGTGAAGATGGATAAAGCTCAAATAGAGCCCACACCAGAAAGTAACTTGGCATAGGAAAAGGAAAGAGTTTGTTGTCACTAATCATGATGTGATGAGTATTTTCGTATGTCAAATACAGTTGATTCTCCACCACCCTTTGCCAGATTACTCTAAGGACAAAATGGGATTTGGAAGATGACAAGGAACCCACAGATTATAAAAAATATATATAAAATAAAATTACTAGCTACTGTGGCTTGTCTCAAACAAATATAGTTCCCTAAACTAGGTCCTGCTCATTGTAAGGATTTAATTCTACCACAGAAGAACAGAGCAGCCGATCCCAGGAAGAAAATAATAAAATTATAGGAATATAGTTTATGGATGCCTGTACTTTGCAATCTAGAAATCTCTACAACTATATTTTATCAACTACTCACCTCCATTAAATGGCTCAGCCAGCCCATGGCCGAGTCCAACATAGCTCCTAGGGTTATGCTGGCCGGACTTGGAGCAGAGATTTGGGCTCCTCCTCCCATTCCTTCACCTCCATGTCGGAGGAAGTAGCTGCGAGCTCCCAGCACCACACCCAGCAACCGGAAGAGAGACATTCCAGACACACAGCTGTGCTAGTGCGCAGCTGCAGAGCAGCTCATGCAACATTCATAGACAATAGTGAAAGTTAGGACCAGGTCCTTCCCAGGATCTTTCACATTTATACACTGTAATAATCATTCTCCCTACGACAGAGCCTGGCAAGCTACCCGTGTTGTATTTGATATGCCAAAAACCAGTGACAGTTATAGACTCATTCCTATGACCTGAAGGATTGGTTTGAGGCTCTACGTGTTCCTGGAGCAAGCAGATACCCTTGGGCTACACTAGCATGTGACAGGACATATGGAGATGTTACTGGTGCCCTCTCAAGCAAATGAATGAACAATGGGAAGACAAGTGATACAAGTGAAGTGATACTCACCTCCATTCAGATTGTTCTAGAAACCAAACACACAGAAGTGCATTTATCAGCTCCCTCCATCCCACAAGGCAGCCAAACCTTACAGTCCTCTATTCCCCAAGTTCAGTACTCAGACCTCAGGCATCCTGGCCTCTGAGCAGAGCATTCTCCTCCTCTTCAACCTCAGTCATTCAAGTCCTGGCTTATCCCTGCCCCTGAGCTGCCACAGCCCCGTGATGCTGCGTTTCCATGCCTGCCTATCCTGGCACCACTGCTGTGTGGGCCTCCTACAGACCTGGCTTCCTCTGAAACCCAAACCCCAACTTGGGTCCATTTTCTAAGATGCAAATTTAATCATGATATTTCCCTACCTAAAGTCCTTCAAATTCTCATGTCCTAATACTGCTATATTTTTGGGTTTTACAAACTCCAATGAAAATTTGATGGACATCAGAAACCTCTCCACTGGAAAATATACACTGCCTAAACTTTCCAGACACCCAAAGTTAGGTGGTACAAGAGATCCATGACATCCTTCCAGTAATCCAAGCTGCAAAAAGGCCCTGATCCAAAAGTTAACGCAGTTTCATCAAGTGAGTTCACATTTCATAAATGTCCACAGGCACATGTTGGTTTGCCTCCAATTCACCTTCATGTTTAGCTGCTTGTTACACTGTACCTGAGTCTCAGTCTCTGCTGAGAATATCTACTTCCAGAAATCTCTATGACTATACAGCAAGACATCGAATAACATATTTTGCTCAACATGATTCTGTTATAAAATAGATGATGAAAAGACTCCGGTGTTGGAGCAAAGCTCACGAAGAAGAGCACTCTCCTCGCATGACCCACCCCACAGTGCTTTACCCAGCAACCCCATGCATGACCTGGTTGAACTTCACAACAATTTTTTAAAATCTAGTCAATATAGAACAAAATGATGCTATTCAAGTGCCTTCATTTTATATATTTTACTTAAAGACATAGTTTTTAAGAACCTATAGATGAAATTGAGGATTAATTGAGAATATTTCTATAATATCATGTATTACTCCTTCCATTGTCCCACAGACCTATTTAGATCCTTGAAAACCATAGATTTACTTACGAGTCCCCAAGACCTTGAAAAGAAAACAATAATCTATTTGCCATTCACTTTTGTATTCCTAGAGCCTAATGTTCAGACAGGAAAATGAGTCAAACCAAAAAAGAGGTAAGTTTACTCTAAGCTAGCAGTTTCTCTTAAATTATGTTGTAGATACAATAACGTCTCCCTAAAACATCCACATCCTAACCCCCAAAGCTGTGAAACAGGGAGTCAGAGCAATAGTATAGCAGATAGGGCGTTTGCCTGGCATGTTGCCAACTCGGGTTTGATCCTCAGCATCTCACATGGTTCCCCAAGCACCACCAGGTGTAACATCTGTGTACAGAGGCTCAGGACTAACCTGAGCATTGCTGGGTGTGAGGAAAAATATTAAAGATCGCTGGGTGTGAAGTGTGCATGGAAAAGAGACTTTGCAGATGTGAATTAGGGAATTTAAAATGGAGAGAGTGTCCTGGATTACCCATGTGGGCTCCATCAGGAGCACCTTCAGGGAAGCCGGCAGGTCTGAGAAGGGGATGGGCAGAGGAAGCAGATGTTGGAAAACTGATGGGATAATTTGCTGGATGAAGCCTCAGTTAACAAATGTGGACAAACTGCGCCCACCACACTAGCCGCCGCCTTCTCAGTCCGGACGCTGGGATACTACCTCACGACCAGATTAACAGAGCAAAACCAGCTCAGGCCCAGGTTGAGCGGCGCGCGGTCCATTAAAATAGTGGAAACAGTAATGTCCTTTAATGCACTGCATTCCACGATGTGCAGGAAATTTTGGGGGGAGGGAGAGATAAAGAGGAGAGAAATGACATACAGAACCTGCCAAGTAGTTGAGGTGTGGGAGGGGAGAGAGGTGGGGACATTGGTGATGGGAGATTGGTTTGGGTGGAGGGATGGGTGTTGGAACACTGTAGAACCAAAACTCTACATGAGCATCTTTCAATTGTATGTCTAAAATGGTGTAATAAAATTTGGGGAAAAATAAAAAAAGAAGAAGAAATGTGGACAACCTGTAGAAACTGTAAAAAGGAAGGAAGGAATTTTCCCCCCAGAATCACCAGAAACAGTACAGTTTTGCCAACAATTTGACTTTAGCTGTGGTCTTGATTTTGGACTTCTCTGATCTCCATGAGGAAATCCCAGTTTTAGATTTGAGTCACTATTTTTTGTGAAGCATCAATAATAAACTAATATAAATGACAAGAGAGAATTCTGATCCTGTATATTCCCATTACAGAACCACTGAGAATTTTAAAACTACTTTCTAGGCCTCCATCAATGAAATGAAAGGTCTTAAATACAAGAATATAGTTCATGAATGTCTGTACTTTGTCATAAAATGAAGGATATAATGAAATATACCAAGTACAAGCACACAGGGAAGCATTCAGCATCCATGAGGAAGGGAAAGGCTGCTGTTCCTTTATTTATATGCACAGGTGCACTTTTTTATCCAGACTATAGCTTCTTCATATTTGGGGATGTGTTTTCTGCTCATGGATTAGATCAAGCTATGCTCTCTAAATGTCACTGGAGGTGGGGGCTGTAGTGTCCGGGGTCTGCACACTGTTGAAGAGTACCAGGTGCTCATCCAGCAGCGTGGGGAATCACACTCGGTGATGTGGGACAGGGCTGAGGATTGATCTTTAGGCCTCAAGCATGCAAGGCAGATGCTCTACCACAGAGACACAGCCCTGGCCTTAACCTGACTTTCTCACTTGCTATATCACAGCATCACAGATATCAAACAAATTAACACAGAAGCGTCACTCCTTGTCTCTGAGGACGGGGTTTAGTATCAGCTATTGCCTTCTCAGTATAAATTGCATTTTATAATACTTGTGTATATATTGTCCCACCCACACGGCAGAGCCTGGCAAGCTACCCGTGTCGTATTTGACATGCCAAATACCAGTAACAATTATAGACCTCATTACCATGACTTGATGGAATGGTTTGAGTCTCTTTGTGTTCCTGGAGCGGGCAGATGCTCTTGGGCTATACTGCATGTGTCAGAACATATTGAGATGTTACTGGTGCCCGCTTGAGTAAATCGATGATGTACAGGAAGTGATCAAGTGATCAAGTCAAGTATATATAAACTTAATAAAAATATAAGTAGAATATTGATGTTAAAAAGAAGTACATATAAATGTGTTGCCATTTGTGAGGCATTCTCAGAGTGTGGAAATCTTAACCATTAAAGTAAGAGGTCAATATCAGTAAAATTCAATCATACATTCCCACTAAGCTACTACTCCACTAGTAATAGAAAATAATCAACCAATAAAATTAATCTGAACCATACACACAGGCGTGAACTGAACAACATTTGAATTTAAACTCTAGCTGCTGGGGTCACATGAGATTTTTCATACTCACTCATATTTCCAGATTTTTCCAGTGTAGTTGCCTGTCTAATTACTAAACTCACTGAGAGATATTGACAAAACAACACACAAAAACACCAGTGAAATATGTAACACTGATTTCTCAAGGGACCAATACACACAGTTCATAATGTGAGGATATGAATAATTCAGATATTTCCTGTTTGGAAAAAAAATCCTTTTGCTATTTAAACCTAAATCTGATTGAATTAATTAAAGAAGATGAATAAAAAGAGAGTGATTCTAATCCTTAGCTTCAAAATTGCAGTTGCAAACTTCATCTAGAGCTCACAAAAGGGTAACACCCAAGTGAGAAAATAATACTAATGAATAAATCCAATCTCTGGATTTAGGAGTGAGTCTTCTTTCTCAAAGGCAAAAGCTCACGCAAAACAACAGTCAGCAGATACTCTACCAGAGCACTGTTCCATACAAAAAGAGATGCCCAAGGCTACGCCCCTAAATCCGAATAAAATATCTGATGCTTGACGATCCCCTAGATGAGTCCCACAGAGCCAAACTTCTTAACCAAACACCTCTCCACAATTCTCCTAAGTGCAGAGTTTAATTCAATTGCTGGAAGAAAGTTAACTTTCTTTCAAGGCACAATATAGTGAGGCTAGACGCATGGTGAGGGCTTTGGCTCTCTAGGAAGAGGATAAAAGAGCCTGTCCAGTTGCATTTAGCAATGTCCATGATGTGAATATACTCACCATTGCTATTTCAACTGACCGACATGAAGTCACCAGTTTACAAACGTCCTAACAACCGCCTCTTTCAAGTCCACTAATGCCCCTGCCTGTCACTGTACTATCATGTGGGGGAGGTAAGAGTGAGCTCTCACACCCAGTGCCTCAACTTTCACCCTTCTTTTTTATTTTTTTTTTATTTTTTGCTTTTTGGGTCATACCCGGCAATGCTCAGTGGTTACTCCTGGCTCTGCACTCAGGAATTACTCCTGGCGGTGCTCGGAGGACCATATGGGATGCCAGAGATCGAACCCAGGTCGGCATGGGCTGGCCACATGCAAGGCAAATGCCCTACCCGCTGGGCTATCACCCCGCCCCAATTTTCACCCTTCTTATATAAAGAACTGGGCTCTTCACCAGACCTTGGAATGGGGTATGTTCTAGCTATTGTTAAGTTCTGCAGTAGCCACACATTCATTCTTATTGTTCTAACACTTTATTGAAACCATTCACACAGAGACAATTTGAATACCCATTTTAACCAATTTAAAATCCATTATTCAAGTCTGCAAATGTGGCTCTGTGGTAGAGCTTGCCCTGTACACATGAGGCCCCGGGTTGGATTCCCAGTACCCCTCCATAACCTAACACCCGAGTCACAGGTACATCCCCGGCTTATTACCATCTCTGTGACCAAACTAGTGCTTGCCTCTTCACCAAACTTCACCAGACAAAAAACTAATAAGATAAAATAAAACGTTTGATTCGAGGTTTGGGTATAGTTGTAGAGCCATTGTCATACTTCAGTGTAGATAGAACATCATCTCATTCTCCCTAAAAACTTTGACTACTTTAGAAGCCGCCCCTCACTTTCCCCTAACACACCCAGTCAAAGGCAACCAGTAGTCTACTTTCTGCTTCTATCCTTGTGCCTGTCCGCAGTAGCTCACATACCCAGCATCCTAACATATACTGTCATATATATTTTCTAACTCGACATTTTTGAGATGAACATACCCTATTAAATTCATGTCATATGAAGAAATGCTAAATGAAAAAAATTTACTCTCTTCACGGTCAACTGCTAGAAGCAACAATTAAAAATGCCATAAATGGAGGAAACTAGCTCAAAATTGTCTGACACATTCTGTGTCAGTAATTTTTCTTCTACAATTCTACGAAGAAGGCAGTTAACCAACCAAGGAGGAAGTTCTCTGACCAGACAGGGTTGCCAAGAAGGAA
Organism: Cryptotis parvus; assembly: GCA_021461705.1. Lineage (NCBI taxonomy): Eukaryota > Metazoa > Chordata > Mammalia > Eulipotyphla > Soricidae > Cryptotis > Cryptotis parvus. The sequence continues at coordinate 12,652 of JAJIBD010014462.1, read as the reverse complement.
GAGACTTAACACACCATTTTATATGCCAAGATGTGCAATCCCCCATTAGTGGAATGTGTGATGCCCCACATCAAAGCAGGCTGGCATCTGTCCCTGTGACCCACCTCCTGCACTGCCCTTGCAAGAGTGGCTCTGACTGGGGCTGGAGCAATAGCACAGCCGGGAGGGTGTTTGACTCGCACACGGCTGACCCAGGTTTGATTCCCAGCATCCCATATGGTCCTCTGAGCACTGCCAAGAGTAACTCCTGAGTGCAGAGCCAAGAGTAAGCCCTAGGCATCTAGGCGTGACACAAAAAAGGAAAAAATAATAGTGGCTCTGACTGTGCAAAGAGTGAGAGCTTTGAAAATGTTTCCAGAATCCTCAGGAAAAGAGGGAGTGCCCTCTCCAACTGACTACCACAATGGGGGGACTTTTTAAAGGTTTTTTCCCACAAATTGGCAACTGAGTTTGCTATGCCCCTCTGTAAAACAAGATCCCTATCTCATAAGACACATGTTACAGACAAAAAAAAAACCTGCAAAATCTCTGCATAAAAAGGCATGGGAAAAGAATAAAGGTTCACAAATCACCTTTCAAAACAGCAAAAATCAAAGTTTCAGATTTTTCTTTTTTATAACCTGACCATGTATCATTTTTATAAGAATAAGGAAAAGCTTCACTTTGGTGGGGAAGATCATTTCAATCTCTGAAAGGGTGTCTGTTTATTTGTTTGTTTGTTTTATAATAAAGCCACCCAAACCAGCAGATACTTAACGGCACTTAGAAATATATAACCAGAATTATGAATTTCTTTAATGGTTTAAGAATATTGTAGGGGTTATCAACAAGCATTAAAATAGTGGCGACAGGTGTGAAAACTGCAGCTGAAGCCACCCCACCCCACCTCAGGGACCCCTCTGCCACGGGGCCTGCCTGGCCTTAGGAAAGAGAATTGCTCCTACGCAGTCGATTCTACCGTTTCGGGTTCAGAAAGCACATTTGCTGCACTGTTATTGGGCTCATCTCTAACAAAGCGGCCCCTTTCTCTGTCCACTAGCCAACAGTCAGAAAGCAGCAGCTGTTGAAACTGAGCATCGCTGAGGCTCCACCAGGACTGGGGAGGCCAAGTGTCAGGACATCTGGACAGCATCAACTGAGGCTCCAGGTGGGCACCACAGCCAACGGTCTGGCCTCCCTCTCTGGTGCTGACTGTCCACCCATGAATTTGTAACGATCTTTGGCTGCTTTTCCAGACTTTAGGAGTTACAAGCGATTTCAAAGAAGCGAGATAAGAAAACTCTTTTTGTCTTTTGGGTTACAAGTGGTTCCAAAGAAGGGATAAAAGGAAAAATGTTTTTGTCTTTTTGATGCTTATGTTTTTGCTCTTGTTTATTTTTTGTTTTTGAGCCACACCCAGTGGTGCTCAGGGCTCTGTGCTCAGGAATCACCCCTGGCAGGGCCCAAGGGACCTGGTCAGCCACAAGCAAGGCAAGCGCTCTACCCTCTGCACTATTGTCCCAGCCCTGTTTTTGCCCTTTTGTAAGTAATGTGGAGCCATGGGGACTGTCACAGTCCGCACATCCTTCCACTAGAATCAGCCCCTCCAGGAAAGGAGCATCACTACCTTAGTTGACTCGTCCATCTTGTCACTGCAGGGCAGCAAGGTCAAGCAGCAGCTCTGGAATCTTTAAACCTGATTCACACAAAACTTCTGCCACTCCAGATTGTTCCTTCCCAGCCCACCACCTCAAGGCCAGAACCCAGCCAGAACACAGGTGCTGGAAAAGACACCCAGCCCTCGCCCTTCCACGCTATCCAAAGGGATACTGTTTATGAACAATTCTTATTTCTTTTCCAGGCACAAAGTAGGTGCTCAATAAATGTCTGCTGAATAAATTGCTCCTTTTGTGTTATTGGTTTTTAATTGCTTTAAAATGAATTTTATTGAACTGTTTTATTCTATTCTAGCTTTAAGGAGATAAGCCATATTTTAATAAGGTTACTGTGTTAGAGAAAAACTTGTTTCGACTGCTAAAATGGCTGCTTCTCGACAGATGAAATGCCTTTCCAAGATCTGCGTACCAAAAACATGGAGCTTGCACAGAGGTGACAATGAACACATTTAACAACTTAAAGGGGCAGCATCTGGTCCCAGCCTGGAGCAGATCCAGGAGGCCCATGTGTCCTTCAGCTGTTGGCTAGTGATGATGTCCAGAGAAATTTCAGGAGGTAGGTGGACACCAAGACAGGGGCTTAGGTGGTGCATGACCACAAAGGGGACTTCAGCAATCTCAGCTGCCTGGTCTGTGCCCACCATCCCCCAGCCCTAAGGACAGTGTATCTAATTATACATACAGGCTTCATCTCAAAGGTTTCTTTCATGCACTTTGGGACCAATTCAGTTTCACGACCACTCAAATCAAAGATTCCCAAATGTATGTGACCTACCTACAGCCTCCTTCCCAGAAAAATAAAAATAAAAAATCACTCCATACCCTGGAAAATCCACCTTTTTAAATGAACAAAGTGCCCCCTGGATGGCTCCATTGCCCTAAAGGGGAGTATCACTCATTGAGAAATACTGACTTTAATCAACAACCTTATGTTCTTGGCTCTGAAACTGATTTCTTTTTTTGTCCCTTAATTTTTATTATGCCACTGTGAGATATACAATTACAAGGATGTTCATAATTGGGTCTCTGTCATGCAGTGTTCCAGCACCCATCCCTCCAGCACTGTCCCATTCCCACCACCAACATCCAAACACTCCCCCAGCCAAATCCAGCCTGCCCCTATTGCAGGCAGATTTTTTTCTCTTTCTATCTCTCTCTGTCCCTGTATTTCTCTCTCTTCTCTTACACTTTGTGGCTTGCCCTACAGATATTAACCATTTATGATGTCTCTATGTGTATATTCAATAGTGAGTTCTAGTGTGACATCATAATTCCCCATTCCCCATAACCTCCCCAGTTTGTTGCAACCGGAATGATCATTACAGTGTATAAATGTGAAAAATCCTAGGAAGGACCTGGTCCTAACTTCCATTATTGTCTAAGATTGTAGTGCTGCCTATGGCCACGTGCCAGCACAGCTGTGGGTCTGTAGTATTTCTTTTCTGGTTGCTAGCTGTGGTGGCTGGGAGCTCGCAGCCACACCTACCAACATGGAGGTGGATGAATGGGAGGAGCCCAAATCCCCCTCCAAGTCCAGCCAACGTGGCCCCCTGCATGTGTGAACAAACCCAAGGAGCTATGTTGGACATGGCCAGGGCCTGGCTGAGACATTTACCGCCCTCTGGAATTTCATGGGCCGCTCCACTGAAACTGACTTCTTTACAGTGACCTTTTCTCTCCATCCAACTCCCTGATGATTTTTCTCACCCAAGTGTCCGCCGGCCAACGAGGCACCACTCAGCTCTCCATGGGTCACCATGCACAGTGACAGGTACGCGGTTTACATCTCACTTTTTGTCCAAGTTCCCATGGCAGCCATGAGGGGCTCCAGAGACTTTGCTCCGTGCACCACCTCCCCCACCAGCTGCCTGTTGCTTGCCAATCTCAGGTCCTTTCACCCAACCCCTTCCTGAGCTCCTGCAAGATGAATAAACCACCTGTAGTTGTCTAAAGACAAAAGCTTGCTTATATATAATATTAATATATATTAATATTAATTAATATATTAATACATTAATATTATACCACCCTTTGAAATTACAAAGATGTTCATGTTTGGGTTTCGGTCATACAGTGTTCCAGCACCCATCCCTCCACCAGTGCCCATTCCTCACCACCAATGTCCCATGCCCGTGATTTTCCCCCTCCCCCAACCTGCATCTATGGCAGGCAATTTTCACTTCTCTCTCTCTCTTTCTCTCTCTCACACTCTCTTTGTTCTCTTACACATTGTGGCTTGCAATGCATACATTTAGAGGTTATCATGTATATCCCTTTAAGGCACAAGCTTTTGAGGATCAATCTTCCCTGGCCAATAGAGAGATAGACAGACATAGAGACACAGACAGACAGCAGACAGACAGACAGACAGAGCCATAAAAGGCATTATCTGGAAGCTCTATTATTCAAAACTGGGCACCAGCATCACATTAGCAGAGCACTTCCCAGTGTCCACTACATACTTCAGTTTACAGGCCATCCCTGTAACTTTGACCATCACTCTGGGCTTTGTGTCCTGCCCAGAGTGGTTCTATAGACCTCATTCAGTGTCTCACTGAACCTCGTTCAGAGGTTCTGTAAACTTCACTCAGTGTCTACAGAATGGATGGGCAGACGTGTACCCACTAAGCACCTCTCCCTCTATGAAGAGACTGACACCCATGGGTAGCCAATTCGGTTTTCAGATGCCCCCAAAGTATGCTCAGACATAAACATATATGTATACACTATGATACCAATATCCAAGGTCAAGTGAAACATTTATCAGGAGGTTTTGTCAAAGGTGGAAATTATCACAAATGTGTGGGAATCAGAGGCTAGGTAAGACAGAAAATGGAACAGTGTGCTAACAATTTTTATGGGTACTAATATCAACCTAGAACTGAGCATTAAATACAGGCAAAAAAGATACACATGATAACCCTTTAATATATGGTCTGTAATCCGCAATCTGGAAGGGAAGGAAAAGAGAAAAAGATAGAAAGAAAGGAAGAGAAATAAAGAACCTGCCATGGAGGCGGGCTGGGGAGGGGGGAAGGAAACCGGGGACACTGGTGGTGGGAGATGGGCACTGGTGGAGGGATGGGTACTTGAACACTGTATGGCAGAAACCCAAGTGTGAACATCTTTGTAATTGCATATCTCACGGTGGTATAATAAAATACTTATAAAAAAAAAGCATGCTCAGAACAGGAGTATTTCCATGAGTGTAGTGTGGAATACAAATACAAAGGAACTTTCAAAAACACTTTCAGCAGATGTATACACATTACACTGGCAAATAACCTCACTTCATTAAATACCCATTCTAAGAGAGAACTGAATAAACAAATACAGAATGTGCTGAACATTCACTCAAAAGATTCAATTTAGCTTTGCACGCTTCTCAAAGAGGATTCCTCAACTGGACCACAGACAAAAATGTCTGTAATGAGTTTCCTCGGTCTCCTAATTCACAAGCTACTACTATTCCAGATGCCTGTTCCAGGCATACAATGCTTTGAGGCATCAAAGATTATTGCTCTTGCATACTCCAGACTGGGAAAGGCTGGAGACAGGTGCTTTTATTGATTCCTTTTAATCTATCACTTCACAAAACGGAGATCATCTCCTCCTGTCTATGGAAGGTGCAAACATGCATTGCTTACTTCACTGGGTGAGATGTCTCACTCAAGATGACAACTTTGTGTCTCAGCATCATTCTTACTAAATACAGAAGCCAAAACTTCAGGCACTGACATCAGAGCCCCAACACAGAGTTCATATTTCCTGCAACAAACAATGAGAACAATACTTCTGACAGTAAACAATGGAAACAATCATAAACTCTTAATTTCTTGATCTATTTTCCCCCTCTTCCTCCTTCTTCTTGTTGTAGGATTGCTTTTGGGGCCACACTCAGTGATAAATCAAGACTTACTCCTGGCTGTGTGCTCAGAGATTACTCCTGGCAGTGCTCAGGGGGACCCTTTACAATGACAGTAATTGAACCAAGATCAGTCTGGTTCAATATGAGACAAGCACTTTAACCCCTGTATTATCTTTCTGGCACCTTAAATTTCTACTTCTTAATGTTTGTGCAAGAATAATGAGTAAAACTAATAATTACTGAATAAATCTATGTGTCTTATTCATTTATAGGTTGCCAGGAGAAGCTGGGGAAGAGGAAATGTATCTTATCCCGCCTCAAAATGAGAGGGAACCTTAAGAGGCAGTACGCTGGAATGGGAGCCTCCCTCCTGGCTCAGTGAAGTACCACACAGCCCAAAAGACAATCCAGCAGTCCATAGGAGCAGGACGCCACTGCTCTAAGGCAACTCTCCAGAAGGAAGGAACAGCCCACCACTTTTCTGACAGTTTATCTATGTTGTTTTCACATATTACAAAGTTGTGAGAAAATGAGGAAAGATTTAGAGAAAATTTATCAACCAAACATTTTTATGGTAATTACTGACTTTAGGAGCGGCAACAGTTGGCTGACACAGAAGACGCCCTGAAAGCATCAACTCAGCCCGTCAGAGAGCAATTCTATAAAGCTAAAGTTATGAACAGGGAGAGGCTGGAGAGGATCAAAGGGCTTGGACACAGGCTCCCATGGAGGAAGTCCAGGTTCAGTTCCCAACACCATATGGTCCCCTCACACTGCCAAGAGCGGGCCCCAAGCACAGAGCTGAAAGCGGCCCCTAAACACTACCAGGCGCAGCACCAAAATCAAATGAAAAGAGATTATTAATAAACCTGATAGAGATCTACAGAATGAGGAAAACTGAGAACATATCTACAGATGTTTTACAGAACAAAATCTACAGAACGAGGAAAACAGAACATAAAGTGAAAAACTACGTAAGGCCTGAGGTTTTACCTCACTTTCCAGCTAACAGGTTAGCCTGCCAGTTTCATCAAAACTCTTTATACCAGATACAAAGGAAAATGATTATTCTCAGCAATAAAATTATAACCAGAATATCTGAATTTTGTCTTGATTTTCCAAACCTTCATATCCCCTGATCATGTACAGAGAGTCACATAATACACACACATACACACACACACACACACACACACACACACACTCACGCATACACACACATGCACAGCACATTACATGGCAGAAAAGGATTTTAAGCTTAGAGAACCTTAAACTTTCATCATGTGTGAGCAGTAAGACAGGCCTCCTCTTTGCTCTGGGGGAAAAAAGAAACAAACAAAATACCTCCCAAGCACAGCCAAAGTACCCTGTATTTTTTGAGGAAGTACCGTCTTTTTCTTTCAAGGTTGCTCACTCTGCAAATTAATGTTGAATCTGTGGCAAATGTATTTAGTACCTCTGTGTGCAAGATACACAGAAACACGAGTGACTCAGAAAGAATGGTCTCCCAAAAGGGAAGAGAGTTCAAATGTCCACTCACTAAAATCATTACAAACATCAAAAGGTGGTGACTCTAGAAACTAAGGTACACCGAAAAATATATAGAACTATTGGGAAGAATGTCCCTGGGTATGACCATGTGAGATGGAAGGTGTGAAAGAACAAATGGGAACAAATTTCTGTTATCAAACTTTGGCACTATTTGATTTAAAAAAACATCATGGTCCGGGGCCAGAGAGAGAGAGAGAGAGAATACAGAAGAGAAGTACAAAAAAGAAAGTGCAGAAGAGAAGTACAGAAAAAAAGAGTACAGAAGAGAAGCACAGGAGAAGAACAGAAGAGAGAGTACAGAAGAGAGTACAGCAGAGATTACAGAAGAGAGTACAGAAGAGAGCGTACAGAAGAGAAATACAGAAGAAAAGTACAAAAGAGATGTACAGAAGAGAGTATAGAAGAGTACAGAAGAGAGAGTACAGAAGAGAGAGTACAGAAGAAAGAGTACAGAAGAAAAGTACAGAAGTACAGAAGAGAGTACAGCAGAGAGTACAGAAGAGAGAGCAAAAAAGAGAGAGAACAACAGGAGAGAACAGAAGTACAGCAGAGAGTACAGAAGAGAGTACAGAAATACAGCAGAGTACAGAAGAGAGTACAGAAGAGAGAACAGAAGAGAGAGTACAGGAGAGAGTACAGAGAGAGAGAGAACAGAAGAGAGAGTACAGGAGAGAGCACAGAAGAGAGTACAGAAGAGTGCAGAAGAGAGTACAGAAGAGAGTGCAGAAGAGAGAGTACAGAAGAGAATACAGAAGAGTACAGAAGTGAGAGTACAGAAGAGAGTACAGAAGAGAATACAGAAGAGAGAGTACAGAAGAGAGTACAGAAGAGAAAGTACAAAAGAGAGTACAGAAGAGAGTACAGAAGAGAGTACAGAAGAGTGCAGAAGAGAGTACAGGAAGAGAGTACAGAAGAAAAGTACAGAAGTACAGAAGAGAGTACAGCAAAGAGTACAGAAGAGAGTACAGAAGAGAGTACAGAAAAGAGAGTACAGAAGAGAGTACAGAAGAGAGTACAGAAGAGAGTACAGAGTACAGAAGAGAGTACAGAAGAGAGTACAGAAGAGAGAGCACAGAAGAGACAGTACAGAAGAGAGAGTACAGAAGAGAATACAAAAGAGAAAGTACAGAAGAGAGTACAGGAAGAGAGTACAGAAGAAAGTACAGAAGAGAGTATAAGAGAGAGTACAGAAGAGAGTACAGAAGGGAGTACAGAAGAGAGTACAGAAGAGAGGAAGACAGAGTACAGAAGAGAGTACAGAAGTGATGAGAGTACAGAAGAGAGTACAGAAGAGAGAAGACAGAAGAGAGTGCAGAAGAGAGTGCAGAAGAGAGTACAGAAGAGAGAAGACAGAAGAGTGCAGAAGAGTGCAGAAGAGAAGGCCCTTTCCTTGCATGCAGCTCCCTCTGCCTGTTTGAATCTGGTTCGATCCCAGCACCACAAAAAGCACCACATATGGTCCTCTGAGTACTGTCAGAAGTGATCCCTAAGCACAGAGTCCCTGAACACCACTAGGTGTAACCCCCCCAAAATAAAGCAAATGAAAGAGAGAACTAACAAAATAAAATTCATTTTATTTAAATTTATGAAAGCACCAGGAGTTACAGTTATTCATAACTTGGTTTTTCAACTTATAATGTTCCATCACTGATGGCACCACCAATGTCAACTTCCCTCCACCAGAGTCCTCAGGTCCCTCTCCACCCCCACCACACACACACACACACACACCACCAGCCCGCCCTCTTGACAGGCGCCTACATAATTTTGGTTGTAAAGGTTGGGGTCTCATTATTTCAGTGTTGCTGACTCTGCAGTTGGCTATTTAGCTCTATCATTCCTTGACACCACCCATATACCTGAATCCTTTGAACTCCGCTCTCTGCTGTTTCTCATCTGTCTCTCCTCCCCCACCCTCTCTTCGCTGTCCTTCTCCTCCCTATACTTTGAGGATAAGGGTGATCTAGGCATCCTCCCTTTTAAACCACTACGTTTCTTAATCTAATTATTCTAATAGAAAAAAATTTTTAATTTGGGGGCTCAGTTGCAACTTGCCTTTCATGCGGGAGGGTCTGGGTTGAATTTCCAGTAACTCATAACCCCCTGGACACTGCCCACACACACAACCAGACAGGATCCAAAAACAAAATAAACAAATAATCATGAGCTTGTATCATTCTCATCAATAAAATTTGGCTTACAACAGTCAAAAAATCCAAAAACAAATCTATGCATATTCCCTCTGGTTACGACCTCAACAATGCCATGCACACATGCAGAGCAGAGACCTGTGGCCATGAGGCCGTGTGGCCATGTCAACACACGCAGAGGTGGCAGTGCGCCTTCTTAAATGATACTCAACTGTGAAAAGCATGATCCAGGTGTCAGATAAGCAAAGCTATTACAAATGGAGGTCAGTTCTTTATTTTTTGAACGTATTTTTAATTGCGATTCAATGGCTTACAGTAATATTAGTAATGGTTTCTCATGTACATATTCCAACACCACACCCATCACCGATGCACCCATCTCCTTCCGCCAAGAAACCACCACACCCCTTCCTCTCACTCCCCACCCCAACTCAACTGTGTAGATCAATTCTCCCATTATGTTGCCTTTGGACTTTGCTGCTACTCTGCTGTGTAGCACTGAACCCACATGAGAGAGATCTGTACCTGTCCTTTCCTTCTGTGGTCAGTTCTCATAAACTACGTGGGCCGTGATCAACATTATATACCCTACATCATTCCACCCACCCACAAATGAACTACTAGTTAAAAACAAACTGGCTTATCAACCAAATAATGGAGGGCAGAACTATGAGCCAAGAGCCACAAAGTAATACCAACCAAATTCCCTCTAAGGGAATAGAGTGATGACTAGAAATAAATTGTTCAGCAATGAAATAATTAACTTCTGTAAGCTAAGAAGACTCTGGATTGGGGAAAGGAGAGATGGTCACTGCGGCAGCTCATTTCTCACAGGAGTTTGCAGTGAAGCGGAACAGAGACAGCAAGACAGTGCAAAAGCTGTGCTTTTCGAGATAAGCATTACAGCTTATGTACTTCCCCTTTATAAAGTGGACTTTATTTTTTTATTTTTATTATACCACCGTGAGATAGACAGTTACAAGAGTATTTATATTTGGGTTTTAGTTATACTGTTTCACCACCCATCCCTCCACCAGTGCCCATTTCCCTACCAATGTCCCATGATTTCCCCCCTCCCCCACCCCTGCATCTATGGCAGGCAATTTTCACTTCCCTCTCTATATATGTAGATATATATATATATATAGATACATAGATATAGATATATTCCTTCTTCTATATATATAAAATATATATATTATATATATCATATATTTTATATAAAATATTCTACATATTTTATATAAAATATTTTATATAAATATATGATTTAAAATATATAGTTTTTATATTTTATCTATTTTATATAAAATAGATAAAATATATAATATATAAAATATATATTTCTTCCTTCTTTTATATATAAAATATATATCTTCCTTCTTTTACACACTGTGGCTCACAATACATATAGTTAGAGGTTATCATTTATATCCTTTTGCCTATTTTCAATGCTCAGTTCTATGCTGGTATTATCATTTACAATAATTATTAGTATACTGTTCCTTTCTCTGTATTGCCTAACCTCTGACTCCCACACATTTGCAGTAGGTTCTACCCACTGACAAGATCTCCTGATCCATGTTTTGTCTGGCCTTGGATATTGGTATCATGGTTTTTTTTTATATCCCGAAATAAATGCAGTCATTCTATATCTGACATTCAATATATATTGAATAGATATTCTATTCTTAACAAAGACCTGAACAAGTATAGCCTCTGTCCTCCAAAGTGATTTCTTCATGTCACTTGAATATAAGGATCGCCTTGCCCAGTGCTTTAACATAAGCTGAATAGCAGCAGACGGGATCAAACTTCAGCTACATTTGCAATCTATAACCAAGAAAAGCCACTAATCAAGCTAAAGGATGAATTTCATTTCAGTGGGTGGAGGGGAGGGTGGAATAAATTCTTAAGAGCCTTGAGCAAACTATGGAAAAACCCAACCTTTCCCTCTGACTTCCACTCAGCACAGTCGAAAAACGTTATGACCTTGGCTCTCTTTACTCTGCTATTATCCAAGCTAACTAATCAGTCCTTGTACAATCAAAACTGTGGCTCTTCCCACCGGTGTAGAGACTAATACTTCCAAAGTGTAAATACTGCTTGCTAAAAGCCCAGTGCGCTACTGCAATAAAGCCGAATCCCTGAATCAGACACTGAGAGACAACTTGGTCATTAACTTACTTAACAAATCCTGACGGGAGCTGGAGTGATTATACACGGTTAAGGCACTTCCCTTCCATGTGACTGAGCCCAGTTTGATCCCCTGAAACTGTATATGCTCCCCTGCACACCACCAGGAATGACTCCTGATCACAGAAGCAGGAGTAGCTCCTGAGCACTGCCGCCCCCACCTGCGGCAATAGACAAATAAAACCAACAGCCTTTGCTTCAAAGTGTCCTCTAAACTGGACCTCAAGACTGGCTGGCCAAGAAGGTAGGTTCCAAAAAGTTCAGCTCATAGGACACTGAAGAATGTGAGTAAGATGCTTAGTCTTTGGAAGAGGTGGCAAGGTTATACACTGTTTTCAAACATTTTTACTGCTGTCCATTAAGTGGTGAATTCACACGGAAAACATATTTAGGAAAAAATGAAGACTTGTCCTGTGTTTTACAGCCAAGCATGCTGCTCTTTCTTAGTAGCCTCAGGGCCTGCAGAAAATCCCATGCCTTCTCTTAGTCTAAACATTTGTACTACAAAGTAATAAGAATGATAATGCTATCTCAAGGCACAGTTGTGAGTCCAAGTCATTTATGTAGTGTGTGTGATTAAGAGTATACACTACAATTAGCACAGTGCCCAGCATAGAAATACTTGATAACGTTCAGCTATAAAATGACACATAAAAGGCAGTAGTTAGAAAAGGCAAATTTAGCTGACATTAAAGGATAATTTCAGGGCAGGAAGATAATAACTCAATGGGCCTTTAAGTATATGCTTAGCGTGCAGGAGGCTCGGGTTCAAGCCTTAGCACCTCTAGATCTCCTGAGCATCACCTGGAAGTGACCCTGAGAACAGAGGCAGGAATAGTCCCTAAACACTGCCCCAGAAACAAAAAGAAAACTTTCTAAAATAAGGATTGGACAGCACAGACCTGTTCTCATTACAATGTTAGAATCACAACACTAGATATATTCAAACAAAACCTGGAAGGCCATTTTACTAAAAAGGAAGTTAAAAAAATCTTATAATGGCAATTTAAGCATGCTAGCTGCAAATAAAAGGTCCCTCACCTGTCTAAGACACTGACAATGCAGTGGAGCTGAAGAATTTGTGTTATTATTATAATGATTTCATCACTAAAAGGTAATGATACAACTAAGAACTTAGTCTCATTTCACCAGAAATAAATTCCATCTACACATTCTTCCAACGAAAAATAGCCATCCTTCATCATTGGTAAATAATACCCTAAGAATACTCC
>JAJIBD010014461.1:0-25509 GCA_021461705.1 Cryptotis parvus | reverse complement strand
ATTGTTAGAAATGGTAATGCCAGACTAGAGCTGAGCATTGAACAGGCAAAGGGATATACATGATAATTCCTAAATGTATGTACTGCAAACCACAATGTGTAAGAGAAGGGGGGAGAGAGCGAGAGAGAAAGAGCGAGAGAGAGACAGACAGACAGAGACAGAGAGGAGGAAAAGTGCCTGTCATAGAGGCAGGCTGAGGGAGGGGACGGACATGGTGGTGGGAAATGTGCACTGGTGGAGGGACAGGTACTGGAACACTGCATGACTGGAACCCAATCATGAACAGCTTTGCTACATATCTCATGGTGGTGTAATAAAATTAAAAAAAAAAATAAGAGCACAACGATGAAAACTTAAAAATGAGGGGCCTTGGGGCGGAGCGATAGCCCAGCAGGTAAGGCGTTTGCCTTGCATGCGGCCGGCCTGTGCCTGCCCGGGTTCGATCCCCGGCATCCCATATGGTCCCCCGAGCACCGCCAGGAGTAATTCCTGAGTGCAGAGCCAGGAGAAACCCCTGAGCATTGCCGGATGTGACCCAAAAAGCAAAAAAAAAAAAAAAAAAAGGAGGGGCCGGAGCAATAGTCCAGCGGATAGGGCATTTGCCTTGCATGCAGCCAACCTGGATTCAATCTAAGGCATCCCATATGGTTCCCCACGCATGCCAGGAGTAATTCCTGAGTGCAGAGCCAGGTGTAACCCCTGAGCCATTGCTAGGTGTGACCCCAAAAAAGAAACAAAAAAAAAAAGAAAAAATGAGATTTGGGTGTTATTAGAACACACCCCACCTTCCTTTTCTTTCTTTCCTTTTTTTTAAAAGCCCACACCTGGTGGTACTCAGCACTTACTTCTGCTGCTGTTATAAAGGATCTCTCCTGGTAGGGATCAGAGGACCATATGGGGTGCCAGGTATTGAACCTAGGTCAGCTGCATGCAAGGCAAGTGCCCCACCTATTGTACTGTCTATCACTCTGTGGGCATAACGTCTGGCTCTGTGCGCAGGGATCATTCCTGGTGGGGCTTGGGGAACTGTATGGAGAACTAGGGATTCGACTCGGGTTGGTCAGGCAAACACCCTGCCCATAGTACTATCTTTCTTTCTTATTCCAAATGATAAAAGTGGGGAGAAGCAGAATTTGGAGTTAAACAGAAGTAACTTTTCTTTAAAAAGTTTATATATAGGGGCCGGGGCGATAGCCCAGCGGGTAGGGCGTTTGCCTTGCACGCGGCCGGCGTGGTGCTGGCCCGGTTCGATCCCGGCATCCCATATGGTCCCCGAGCACCGCCAGGAGTAAGTCCTGAGTGCAGAGCCAGGAGAAACCCCTGAGCATCGCCGGGTGTGACCCAAAAAGAAAAAAAAAAAAAAAAAAAAAAAAAGTTTATATATAAACTTTCCTCAATTATCCTTTTGTCAGATGGAGAAAAGCAAAAGCACAAGTTAGATACTAATAGAAAATCCATTTTAATAAAGGTTTACAGAGATAATGAGATTAATTATTGCAGATTAATCAGCAAAATCCCAATACTACATATAAGATGCCAGATTCTGTCAGTTAAATAAAACAATATGGATTCAGAAATAAAAAGAGACTCCCGAATATATTATTTGAATGAAGAATGAAGTGGGCACTTTGATCTTCAAAAGTGGGAATTACATGTCTCAAGAAATAGAAGAAGAAGCAGGGGCCGGAGTGATAGCCCAGCGGGTAGGGTGTTTGCCTTGCACGCGGCCGGCCCATGCCAGCCTGGGTTCGACTCCCGGCATCCCATATGTTCCTCTGAGCACCGCCAGGAGTAATTCCTGAGTGCAGAGCCAGGAGAACCCCCTGAGCATTGCCGGGTGTGACCCAGAAAAAAAAAAGAAATTCAAGCAACACCCTGATGGCAGAAGGTACAGGTGGGGCTACCTGTGTCCAGCATCAACTCTGGGCCTATTCTTCTCAACCTTGAAGGCAAGATTTGGGGCTGGGAACTTGGGGAACAGCTGGTACAAAACCAGGAAAATGAAAATTAAGTTACGGTTTCTCATCTAAAAATAGCCCAAATAAGCAGAATCTCTTCCTGTATTTCCTAATTAATGGAAGCCTCTAAGGGCCTATTCTCCTTTACTCAGCCTATCTAAGTTAAGAAAAAAGTTAATACCAAAGGAGGATCTGGTATAAATCTTTCATATAACAAATGTGGAGCAAAGCTTTAGAGAAATTAAGTAATTCATTCAAGATAGCACTACTAATTAATGTTATGATGATCTCTTTGACTACTAATAGTCTACTTTTATTAATTTATGTATTTATTTTCAGGACTGCTTTTTAACTTTCTAAAGTTTTATCACCGTTACTAGTAGGGTTTCATGTGTAACTATTCCAATATCACACCCTCCACCAGAGTCTCCCCACCCCGACGCCACCCACCCACCGTTAGTGCTGGCCAGAGCCTAAGCACCCTTGCCCACTCGAGGAGCTGCAGCCTTCCTTCACATACTCAGCAGTGATGCTCATAGTTGTGCGCCTTCAGCTGGGGGGGCTGGCACCTGTGCTCTCCCCAAGTCACACTGCAGTGTGGAGCTCACACATCTTTTCAGTTGTGGTGCTTTCCACAGTGGGCTGTGGGGCAGTCAGAAATTATTTGTAGTGTTGGAGACTGCAGAGAGGATGGCTGCTAGGCTCAGACAGCAGAGCTGCCAAGACTGTGCTCAGGGCATGTGGAATACCGGGATCTGAACTCGTGACCATATGCTTCATGGCTGGTATTCAAACCCCTGTGCTAGTCTGCTGTGCCAAATATATAACAACAACAAAGCCTGTAATATAACTGATGTAACTACGGAAAATTATCTGAAACATACAACCTTTTCGAATGTTTAAAAAAAAAAATAAGACAGGCCGAGAGATAGTACAGGGTAAGGTATTCGCCTTCTACCTGGCCAAAGTTTGTCTGACCTTCAGCCTTGCAATGGTCCCCTGGACACCACAGAAGTGATACCAAAGCACCATTACATATGGTCCAAACCCTCAACCCACTAAAAAAGGATAATATTAAAGATGGAAAGATGGCGCAAAGGACTGGAGCACATACTCTGCTTGCAGAAGCCCCAGCTTTGATCGCTGGCAACAGACAGGCCCCCAAGTATCAGTGGAAGCAACACCCGGACCTGGGGCTGGATATCATGGCCAAGCAGTGAGCTAGTTGTGTTCCCTCTTACAACATCTGTGTTGGAGCCCTGAGGAGATGGGAAGGCAAACGGAAGAAACATGATCCATGAATGCGACAACTGGCTCGGTCCCTGGCACGACATGGTCCCTTGAGCATGCCAAACCCATCCCCAAACACAAAGCTTGATGCAGCCAGTTGGCGAGGAGCGCATCTGGGTGTGGTACCAACTTCCTACCTGCAACAAAAACTTGCAGATTCACAAAGAATGAAGCAAAGGCTTGCTATTCCCCCACATACTTTTTTTTATCATTCAGATTAAGTAAATGTATATTTGAAGATCTGGTAATAAACTAGCTATGGTTCGAATACTTCATCTTTTACATCAGTAGGGTCTGACTGAATATCTCCACTGATCGATATTCCATTATGATGGTAATGAAATTATGAGTTTTGCTATGGTACACACATATAATAGATTATTATATATATTTTTTTCTAGACAACAAGCTCTAGAATTAAAATAGCAATTGCTCGGTCCAGGGAAGGCCCAAGGGACTAGCGCATGCTTTTTCATGCATGAACCCAGATTCAGTCCCTGGCATGACAGACTGCCCTCAGCACCACTGAGTGTAGCCCTGACCAAAAAAAACCAAGTAACAATTATGGTCATGGGCGCATTCAGAATATCAACCCATTACTCAAATAAAAAATACAAGTAGTAAAGAACCTACAGATTCTTCTAAAAATTTCTTAATAATCCTTGGAAATATAAAATAACCCTAAAACATATTGAAGAGCACCTCTCAAGCAAGAGTTCTAAAACATCTTTTAAAACGTTTTAACAATGACTAAGACAATGAGAAAATCAACTGCTTTCACTTGGCTGGTTGAGTGCAGGCAGCAGAAAGTTTAGTTGGAGCCCAGAGCCAAATAAGGCACAAAATTTAATAATTTACCGAGGCAAAGAAAGTACGCAGGTAAGGTGCTTACCTTGCACACTGCTGACCCTTATTCCATCCCTGGCACCTCGGGGCACCCCACGTGGTTGGCCAAGCCTGCCAGGAGTCATGCCCAAAGCCCAGAGCCAGGCGTAAGCCTTTGAGTACCAAGGGGTGTGGCCCAAAAAACAAACTGAACCAACAAAAAAACTGGGGAAAAAACAAATAAACCTACACACACACACACACACACACACACACACACAAAAAAGAAACCCAAACAATAATTTGCTGAAAAGCATGAAAGATGAAGAAAATATGTCAAAACGGGCAAAAATTCCCTCAGTCATGAACAAAGGAAAATTTAATTTGAACAAATATCAAAAGAATCCAACTATTAAAAACAAAGTAACCTTGTTTCGAATAAAGTAACCAAGGAGACTTGAGCCATGATATTCACCATCTAAATTACTATATCAAAGCCCTAAATCCAAACATTAATTTAATTGTTCCACAATATCAGCAAGTCTAATCTTAGCATTGAAAAAGATTAAGTAAACTGAAAGGGCCCCTTGAGAACAAGTTGTCACTATAAAAAGGAAGTAACAAAGAAGTGAATTAGATACACTACGAATAATGCCAAGAGGTAGCAATATTAGAGGGGGCAGGGGGTGGGAGTCTTCCTTTCTGCTACTCTTCCTGTCTAGCCGTAGCAGGATTCAAGACAGGATGAACTGCATTAGATTTCTGTTGCTCATTTAGAGCCCGCCTCTTCAAATTTATAAATTAGGAAAAGTAACACCAGAATAACGTCTACTTAAGTTGCTAGAGAATTTTTTTTTTTCCCCTTTTTTTGGATCACAGCTGGCCAAGCTCAGTGGTTACTCCTGTCTCTGAACTCAGGAATTATTCCTGACAATGTTATGGGATATGGGGATCGAACCAGGGTAGGCTGCATGCAAGGCAAACACCCTACCCACTGTACCCACTCCAGTCCGCTCCAGCCCAGACTACAGAATTCTTATTCTCAGGACTGCTGAGAGCCAGCTAAATGGTATGGGTTGGAAAATCATTATAATAACAGTATATAATAGAATTTTTTTATTTTGTGAGGTAGAAGAGCTCACCCGATGGTGCTCAAGGCTTATTCCTGGCTCTGTGCTCACGTATCATTCCTAGCTTAGGGGACTGTAAGTGGAGCCAGAGATTGGACGAGGTCAACTACATGCAAAAAAAGTATCTTAACCCCTACACGATCCAGCCCCGACTAATTTCTTTGAGGGGATGAAGTTAGATCCTGTGGATATCTAGAGTGCCTTTTCTATTACAGAGCTGGGAAAGTGTGACATCTCCCAAATTATCTTGCAGCTTGAATTCAGGAGATAAATTAAAGGTCTCCAAATGAGATATACATGTAATAGAGGTGGAAAGGAAGCAGAGAGGACAGCAACTTTGGTTCTTTTTAATTGTTGTTGGGGTTTTGGTTGTTGTCTTTTTTTTTTGTTTGTTTGTTTCTTAAAACTTTTGTACTTGTGCCATTTTTGCCTAAGAAATTTTATGTACCGCATGTGTGTAGATATATAAAGTAGAAATCAAATGTTTGAGGGGCCAAAGAGACAGTAACATTGGGCAAGGCATTTGCCTTGCACATGGCCAGGTTCAATTCCCAGCATCCCGTATGGTTCCAGAGGAATGCCTGAGGGCAGAGCCAGGAGTAACCCATGAGCACTGGCAGGTGTGGCATAAAAACATAACAAGACTGTGTATCACTTGTCCTCCCGTTGTTCATCGATTTGCTCGAGCGGGCACCAGTAACATCTCCCTATGTCCTGTCGCAAGCAAGTGTAGCTCAATGGCATCTGCTTGCTCCAGGGACAGGAATAGCCTCAAACCATTCCATCAGGTCATGGAACTAAGATCCATAATTGTTACTGGCTTTTGGCATATCAAATAAAACATGGGTAGCTTGCCAGGCTCTGCCTATATATTATACATATAATACATATAATATGTATATATGAATAAAAAATGTATTGAAAGTTAATTCAGGAAGAGGTGCCTGATTTCCTCACATTAACATTCAGAAGTAAGAAGCACATAGAAAGTCTAAGAGTTCAGACATGGGGCAGAGTTGCTACTGGCTCTCCCTGTGCCCAGCCGCTCATGAGGCGCCCAGGAGGGGTGGCGGGTTCTAGCCCTGGCCCACCACCCCAGCAGAGCCTTGCAACAAGCCAGATGACTCCCCCACTCCATGAGGGCCTCCATTTTCCACATCCGGACTTCTCTCTCATCAGAACTCAACCCAGCAGACCAGCCTATCACAGCCCCGCTCGCGCCCGCGCTGGTTCATCAATAAATGCTGGACTTAGAGGTGACTACAAGAGTATGCTACCTGCACGTCAGAGCCTGGCAAGCTCTTGTAATTGTAATTGATATGACAAATACCAGTAACAACTAGAGACCTCATTCCGAATGGATTGAGGCTCTTCCTGTTCCTGGAGCAAGCAGATGCCCTTGGGCTCTACTAGCATGAGACAGGACATATGGAGATGTTACTGGGGCCCGCTCAAGCAAATAGATGATGAACGGGAAGACAGTGACAGTGATACAGTGATATGTATATATGAATGAAAAAATGTATTGAAAGTTAATTCAGGAAGAGGTGCCTGATTTCCTCACATTAACATTCAGAAGTAAGCCACGAAGCAGATAGAAAGTCTAAGAGTTCAGGGGCCGGAGGGATAGCCCAGCGGGTAGGGCGCTTGCCTTGCAGCGGCCGGCCTGTGCTGGCCTGAGTTCGAACCCCGGCATCCCATATGGTCCCCCGAGCACTGGCAGGAGTAATTCCTGAGTGCAGAGCCCGGAGAAACCCCTGAGCATTGCCGGGTGTGACCCAAAAAGAAAAAAAAAAGTCTAAGAGCTCAGAAATGTTCATTCGCTTATATGAAAATGTATTTTTCTAACACCAGTGTATTTTTTTTTCTTTCTGATGCTCAGCGGTTACTCCTGGCGGTGCTCAGGGGACCATATGGGATCGAACCCCAGGTTGGCCGCATGCAGGGCAAATGCCCTATCCTGCTGTACTATCGCTCCGGCCTCCACAAGTGTATTTTATTTTTCTTTTTTGGGTCACACCCAGCAGTGAGCATTGGCAGGTGTGGCATAAAAACATAACAAAACTGTGTACAAATAGAAACATGTGAGGAGCTGAGACAGCGCAGCAGACAAGGCACTTGGCTGAGAAGAAGCTGACCTGGGTTTGATACCCTTCACTAATAGTCCTCCAAGCTCCGCCAGGAGTGGTCCCTGAGCACAGCTGAGTGTGGCCTCAAGATAAACTAAAATAAAATGTTTTGGGACTACATCGTAAAGAAATTTATTTTAGAACAACCCCTACTTTATTGGGTTGGAAAGGACAGTTTAACAAACTAGGCTCTTGGGGCCGGAGTGATAGCACAGCAAGTAGGGCTTTGCCAGCCAACCCCGGTTTGATCCCCGCATCCCATGTGGTTCCCTGAGCACCGCCAGGAGTGATTCCTGAGCAATGAGCCAGGAGTAACCCCTGAGCATCACCGGATGTGACCCAAAAAAGCAAAAGAGAAAAAAAGACACTAGGCTCTTGCCCAGTGGTCTTTAAAAATTTTTTTTTTTATTATACCACCGTGTGGTATACAATTAAAAAGATGTTCATGATTGGGTTTCAGTCATACATTTTTCCAGCACCCATCCCTCCACCACTGCCCTATTCCCACCACCAATGTCCCCAAATTCCCTTCCCCTCCCCCTAGCCAGCCTCTATAGCAGGCATGCAGGCACTATCCCCCCCCCCCCTCTCTCTCTCTCTCTCACACACACACACACACACACACACACACACGTTGTGGCTTGTCCTACAGACATCATCTAGGGAGATGTTAATGCCACACTGAACACTGAATGTACCCAGTGTTTTGTTTTTTTTTTCTGTTTTGGGTCACACCGGCAATGCTCAGGGGTTTCTCCTGGCTCTGCACTCAGGAATTACTCCTGGCAGTGCTGGGGACCCGGGCATGGGCCGGCCGTGTGCAAGGCAAACGCCCTACCCGCTGGGCTATCGCTCCGGCCCCTGTACCCAGGGGTTTTAAAGCTTTACTTTCAGGTCTGAAGCTACCCTTGGTTGTGCTCTTCTGGGAGTTACTTTAGGCCCTGTGCTAGCGTGTCATTCCAGGCAGTGATGAGGAAAATGTGGTTCTGGAGATCCTACTCAGCCTCCTGCATGCAAAGCATGTGCTCAGTTCTTCGAGGGGTCTCTCCAGTCTGTTTTCAACCTTTTGAGGCCTGTACTTCTAACCATTGCTCTAGAACAATGGTCTTCAACTGTTTTCACACCTGTGACCAACTGGCACTTATCTGCATACAGGTCCAAGACCTACAGTTATAACCACTTCAGAAGACTACTGATTTTCAATCATTTTCTTTTTTTTTTTTTTGGTCACATCCAGCAATGCTCAGGGGTTACTCCTGGCTCTGCACTCAGGAATTACTCCTGGCATGCTCGAAGGGGCCATATGGGATGTCGGGATTGAGCCTGGCAAAGCAAAAGCCCTACTCACTGCACTCTCTCCAGCCCCATTTTCAACCTTCCTACACCTGTGGATCAGTGCAGAAAGATTGGTCTTTTCTACACTGCAGATTAGTGGTGACGTCCACTGTTCTAGATCTTCTAACAAAGTCTAAGTCACTAACTCCGTGTATTAAATCTCTGCTGGAGTAGATAAAGGGGTTTCTGTCTTCTGCACAAGGACCTATGACTGGTAAATAACTTGGTATCACAAAGAAGAATAACAGAACCTGAAATATGCTGCACTCACTTAATAATGAACAGTGAGGGGCTGGAGGCGATAGCCCAGCGGGTAGGGCGTTTGCCTTTTGCATGCGGCCGGCCCATGCCGGCCAGGGTTCGATTCCCCGCATCCCATATGGTCAACCGAGCACCGCCAGGAGTAATTCCTGAGTGCAGAGCCAGGAGAAACCCTTGAGAATTGCCGGGTGTGACCCAAAAAAGAAAAAAAAAAAATAATGAACAGTGAATGGCAAGGAAACATAGTAGGCCAAAAAGCTAACGGTCTACCATAGCTAAATGGTAAAAGATTTGATGAAAATTTTAACCAATGTATTGTAACATCTCAGAAAACAGAAAATATGTTCAACAGGTTTTCAAGCCTAAAAAAATAAGGATCGCTCTGTCTGTGGTAGGAGATCCTAACTGGAATGACAGTCAAGGGGTATGGGTGAGGGCAGTCACTCACTCATTCCTGGGAATGTGAAAAGGTAGGAAATAAGATGGTGGTCTGAGGCCTTTCTCAACAACTACTCCACAATACCATGGACTAACTGATAAGGGTAAACCTCTCCACGTAAGCCTCCTCCTACAGGAGGTTGTGCTTTAAAGTGAAATGAGACAAGACCCAAAAGAGGGGTGGGGTGTCAGGGTGGGCGAGGCAGAGTGAGAAAAGAAGGTTCAAAGAGAACTTGCCTTGCATAAGGCTGCAACAGCAACAGTGGTTCAGATTCGGGCAGAGCCATAGCACAGCAGGGAGGGAGTTTGCCTTGCATGCGGCCAGCCCAGGCTTTGATCCCTGGCATCCCATATCGTCCCGAGCACATCTAGGAGTAATTCCTGAGTGCAGAGCCAAGAGTAACTCTGAGCATTGCTGGGTTGGAGCAACAGTACAGTGGGTAGGGCATTTGCCTTGCATGCAGCCGAACTGGTTAAATCTCTGGTATCCCATATAATTACCCAAGCACCACACCACCAGGAGTGATTCCTGAGTGCAGAACAAGGAGTAATACCTCAGGATCACTGGGTATAAACCAAAAAAAGGCAAAGAAAAAAAGTCTCTAACAAGAGCACAAAATGTAAATCAAATCAACTTACTGCTAAATTTACCTATAAAGGCACAGTGATTAAAAGAAATTTCTGGGGATCAAATCAAGGACCTCAAAACAGGCATGTAGTTTATCATTGAGACACATCCCTGACCTGGAAGGGATATACTTATCGTTAAATAACAGAAACTTACAGAGCAGAACTGAGTTTAAAGTTCTAACTGGCTTTTTTTAGTTAAAGGGGATACCACTGAACTGGTGGTATCCCCTTAGAGAAGGAGGTCACTTAGTTTACTTTCACTTCCTAGGGCAAGAAATTTGATCAAAAATTCCATTTCGAGGGCCAGAGCAATTGTACAGTGTAGAGTGCTTTTCTTGCCCATGGCTCACCTGGGTTCAATTCCTGGCACCCCACATGGTCCCCGGAGCCCACTGGGAGTGATCCTTGAGCTCAGGAATAAGCTCTGAGCACCATGGCCTCAAAACTAAACAGTAAGAAAAGGGGGCCAGAGCAATAGCACAGCTGGTAGGGCTGTTGCCTTGCACACAGCTGACTCAGGTTCTCTCCCGGTATCCCATATGGTCCCCTGAGCACCACCAGGAGTAATTCCTGATTGCAGAGCCAGGAGTAATGCCTTAGCATTGCTGGGTGTGACCCAAAAAATAAAACATAAATAAATAAATAAATTTCGGGAAAGCTAGAAACTAGAAACTGCAATAACTACAATTAGGTTAGGTACTAAATGTTCCCAGGACTTGGCACTTTGGTCCTTTTAAAAAAAGCATTTCTATGGATACCATTTTTAGCACGGCTCTTTTCTTTCTTTTTAGTTAATTTGGGTGTCTCCCCCAGCAGTGCTTTGAGAGCCAGAAGTCCCTCTCAGGGACACTTGAACTGGTTCAGTGAGTGGTGATTCTCCGCTGCTTGCGCTGCCAGTGCTGGGGGCCACTAGGGTTGCGGTGGGGTGCTCAAGAGACCCCTGTTGCCAGAGATGGAACTTGGTGTCTCCGAATGTAGAACACCAGTCCTCTGAGCTGTCTCCCCAGGTCCCAACTTTAGTCATGAATATTCATCTCCTCTGACCCACCAGACCTTCTAGAAATTATTATTATTTTTTTTTTTTGCTTTTGGGTCACACCGCAATGCTCAGGAGTTACTCCTGGCTCTAACTCAGGAATCATCGGGGTGCCGGGCCAGGGACCCGGGACGGGGGTGCCCTAGGAAATATTTAAGGGGGAAAAGAAATCAACATTGTAGTTAGATAGGTTTGTTTAGCATTCCTTACAATAAGTATTTTGAAACAATTACCCTATGATGGGAAAAGCTGTATTTTAATACATATATAGGATGAGATGGTGTGTGAATGAATAGGAGCAGTGAGTAGGAAAAGACTGACAAATGTGGGGCCAAAGTGATAGCCCAGTGGGTAGGGCGTTTGCCTTGCATGCGGCCAACCCGGTTCGATCCCCAGCATCCCATATGGTCCCCGAGCACCGCCAGGCATAAATCCTGAGTGCAGAGCCAGGAGTAACCCCTGAGCATTGCCTGGTGTGACCCAAAAAGAAAAAAAAAAGACTCACAAATGTGGAGTCACAGCGATAGTTCAGCTGACGGCACTTGCATTGCTCGTGGCCATCACAGGTTTGACACCTGGTATCCCAGATGGTGCCCCGAGCCCCACAGAAATGACCCCTGAGGGTAGTGCCGTAAGACCTTAGCACTGCTATTAGTGTGACCCCAAAACAGTAACAACAAAAGACAAATTTAAGTGAAAATGCACAAGCATTTTATTAGGCATATCTTATATTTAATAACATTACACATAAACACACAAGTGTACAAAGTCTAAGAACACATACTATGATGTTTAATAGCAGCCATCTTTAGGTGCTAGAATAATGGATGATTTTAATCTTATGGCTTATTTTCCTACCATGCTACGTTCTTAGAATCAGAAATCTAATTAAAGAGACCCCAGAGCTTTCCTTGCTCTAGAAATATAGGTAATTCTAATTTTCGCATCTTCTTTAGCTCTCACAATCTATTTCTTTGATTTTACTTTGTACTTTCCAAGACATTATTTCATAATTTCTTCCTCCTTTGCAAAATGCAGGTGCTTGTTTTCCCCAGAGAGCTCCTTAGTTGCTTCGTTTTGGCGAAATAGCCCTGTGTTACAGAACTTCTACACTCTAGCCATATCAAAGCGCTTTATGAAGTCGCCCATCCTTGAGTCCCTGAAAAATCTACTCCAGGTGGATGGAGACACTGACGCTCTGCTCCCAAACGCTGGCCTGCATTTGCTTCTTTATGTCTTCCTAATCCTCCCAGCTCACTTACTGGATGCTGCTGATTCCCAGAGGCAAAAACCAGGGCAGACGTTTCTCTAGCGCGAGTGTATATGTATGTGCGTTGGGGCGACGTTTTGCCAACATTTATCATTCTGTACCGTTCGTACTCTGCCCTTTCATTGTATGTCACGAACCGTTTCTTCTCATTTTATTTTTCGCTTTGAAAGATTTCTGGAAATCTAGCTGGACGAGTGAACGTGAAGCCTACACTCCACGAATGCGACGCGTACCCACATGGGTGAGCGTGCAGCTCCGTCTCCTAGAGCCAACTGGCAACAACACCACCAGCCTATCTGGCTCTCCCCTCTCCCCATTCAAGATGGCAGAGAACGTCTTAAAATAGCCCCCCCACAAAAGCACCGCACAGCCAGGGACTCGACTCTTTAAGGGCCGGCTGCATTGCAAAGGACAAAAGATTGCACCAAGGTGCGGAGATGCCCGTCCCACACCCAGCCGCGCAGGGAAAAAGCACCTGCTGGGCTCGTTGCCGGTGCCACGCCTGGGCCATAAACGACCTAAGGACACTTCCTGGAGACAGACTCCAAAACTCCAGTCCGAAAAGGGGGCGGCGAAGTTCTATTAGTGAGCATCGTTCAAATGCACCAGCGGGCCCCGCCCCAGGCAGACGCCGCCGCCGCCGCCGCAACCCCGCCCCGGCGGCGCGTGCAGCCCCGGGGAAGACCCGGCTCGAGTCCCGGAGGCTGGAAATCCTGGGCGGGCCCGAAGAGAGAGGCGGGTCCCGGCCAGGGGAGCAGCGGGATCCACCTGTCAGGCTGCGGCCACCCCAAGGCCCAGAACCCCGGGGGCGATCTGCGGGCCAAGGGACGGCTGGGGCGTCACCCGACCCCGGCTCCGGGAGCGGCAGCTCTCTTTACCCTTCGTGCTTCTCAAACAAAGCCAGTGCACACCCACCGCCATTTCCCCTTACCTCAAACACCACCTCTTCGTCAAACTCGGGTGTCATCCTTCTCCGCCATGCCACCCGCGTCGGCACGATGGGAAATGAAGGCGGGCGAGGCAAGCAGCACCTAGGCGTTCGCGGCTGCTTCGGCCCCCTGAGTCCGGGAAACTACAATTCCCAGAATGCCTCGGAGCTCACGCCTCCTTTTTTAGGCACGCTCATTGGCTCAGAGGAGGCGCGTGGCTGCGGGAGGGGCGGGACCGGGCTGAATTTTGGGACCTGTGATTGGAGGAGATGGGAGCTTTTGTCAGCCTTTGACGGCGACCGCCAGACAGGGGGCGCCTGTCGCACTGATTTTCTCTTCGGAGGAGCGGGAGGGTGCGCGCCTGGGGAGCGCGCGCGGTGAGCGCCGCGCGTGCCCGTGCGTGCCCGCGCCTGGCGCTCGGCCCGGAGCTGGGCAGTCGGGGCGGCGCTCGTGTCCGCCTGCCCGCCCGCCGCCTGCGGCTCGCGCCCGGGAGCGCCGCCGGGTCCCCGGAGCCCGCCGCATCCTTTGTGCGGCGCTCAGGCTGCGCCCGCCGGTGCCGCGGGGCGGAATGTGTGAGCTGCGGGGACTTTCCTCTCCCGTCTGAACTCTGCGGACCCCATGGACCGAAAGGGGGCGCGGACTGACGGGGCGGGCGAGCAGGAAAGCGACGGGGGGAAATCATGACTTCTGCGGCGGGTGAGTGACGGGCGCTCGGGCTGCCCGCTGCACTCGCTGGGAGCGGGCGCGGCTGGAGCGGGGCTTCGGCAACTTTCTGCTTCTGGAGCGGGGAGCGGTGCTGGCCCACCTCTGCCCACGGGCTGGAGCGGGGTGCTGGCCCACCTCTGCCCACGGGCTGGAGCAGGGGGTGCTTGCCCACCTCTGCCCACGGGCTGGAGCGGGAGCGGTGCTGGCCCACCTCTGCCCACGGGCTGGAGCGGCGGTGCTGGCCCACCTCTGCCCACGGGCTGGAGCAGGGGTGCTGGCCCACCTCTGCCCACGGGCTGGAGCGGGGGCGGTGCTGGCCCACCTCTGCCCACGGGCTGGAGCGGGGGTGCTGGCCCACCTCTGCCCACGGGCTGGAGCGGGGGTGCTTGCCCACCTCTGTCCACGGGGCTGGAGCGGGGAGCGGTGCTTGCCCACCTCTGCCCACGGGCTGGAGCGGGGCGGTGCTTGCCCACCTCTGCCCACGGGCTGGAGCGGGGTGCGGTGCTGGCCCACCTCTGTCCACGGGCTGGAGCGGGGGCGGTGCTGGCCCACCTCTGCCCACGGGCTGGAGCGGGGAGCGGTGCTGGCCCACCTCTGCCCACGGGCTGGAGCGGGGAGCGGTGCTTGCCCACCTCTGTCCACGGCATGGCGAGTGCGGAGCCCGCGGCGTCCGGGTCCGGCTTTGCTGCCCCTTCCCGCCGACCGCGGCTCTTGGGGCAATAGCTCCCGGGACCTCCCTTTCAGCGATCGGGGCCGGGGCGTGGTGGTGGGGGCCCAGGTGGAAAGCCGAGCGCTCAGAGGGCGTTTGCTCGTCCCTCCTACCCCTCGGGCGGCGTTGACTTTGCAGGCGAGCATAGCAGAAACCCCCCAGGTTAAGAAACCAGTTATTCTAGCAACCGGCAGTGGCCCCGCGGATCCCGGACTTGGCTGGTCACTGGGACTCTGGTCCTGATTCTATGAGGGTTTGGCCCTTACTCCCGCCCTGCAAGTTTTTCTTTTACCTGTAAAGTCTTTTATTTTATTTATTTGGGGGTTTTGCTTGTATTTTCCCCCAGGGCCGGGGAGGGCTCACGTTCACCCATTTTCATTTTTATTTATTTTTTTCACCCGGTTTTTGAAATTTGATTTTTATTTCTATCCTACCTGACTAACGTAAACAAAACCTTCCACCCCCTACCACCCCTGCACTTTTTATTTTTTACTGCCTCCCATAATATTGTCCCTTCCACTAGATAACAAAGCCTGTATTTACCTTTGTGTGGGTTTTTAATCAGCTCTGGACATTGTCTACAGTCTAGTTATTTTATTTTCCTAGATAAATTAGTAAAGTAGGGTTAAATCTACTTGATATATTGGAGGCTAATTTTTAAACCAGTACTGTAATGTAGTAAATATTAACTCTGTTTTCCACCTGTTTGTCCACGGAGTTGTGAAATAACAAGTTCCACTAGCAATTTTGTATTAAAACAGTGTAGAACTTTCTCCTCACAGTTACTTGTAGAAGGGGAGGACTTAAGTGTCTGATTAAAGTTTCTTTGCTTTGCTTGGCATTTGTTGTAAATTCCTACAACTTGAAACTGTCAGACAACACTCAAAATGTCCTGATTTGTATTTTTTTTAAGTCTGGGTATATTGGAGTGTTAGTTGCTAGGTTCAATTAGATTATAAGTTAAGTAGCAAGCCAATAGGAAGTAAGAAAATAGAAGTGAAATATTCCCATAATTGTATATTTGAAGAGGATCTCGTGGATCTATCCCTTTTGATCCCTACGTATGAAGGAAATATGTCATTATACACGGTGGAAATTGTTATTTTAAACCACTTTTTTTTTCCTCCAAAGGGAGATGTCTTACTCAAGATGAATCATTTTCATGTTAAGTTTCTGTGCCTTTATTCGGGTTTGACTTTACTAAGGAAACCAGCTAATTAAAGTGGTTTGTAATGTTAAAATCCTAGCCACTTTTTAGCTCTTCCCTCTTAGAGTATCAATTATATTTAAAATATTTGTCCTTTATATGTATCGGTTTTCATTTCCATCCCCAACAGTTTAGAATGAACATGTACAGAAGCATTTACTTCAGTATTTAAATATTTGAACCTGAACTAGGGCTTCGTCTGGCAATGTGTGATTTTTTTTCATGTGTTACCCTAGAGTAATGCAAGCTATTTTTATATTTTATCAACTTAACAATTAAAGAATCCACAGACATTTTTGTGGTGTTTAAAAGAGGGACGCTTCCTGTGTTTAGCTGAGTTAGTTAGTTTTTAGCATGGTTTGCTGAGACGCGTTAACTGCTTTTTTTTGTTCGTCCATCAATGAAGATTTATTATAATGCCTACTCATGTCTAAACAGACACATGGGCAAGAACTCAGGTTTTCTTTTCATCCCATTCTTTTAAAAGTATGCATTCATCATCCTGACAAGCATTTTAGGATGCTTGTTGGAAGAGTTCTCAAATTCACTGAAACTTTGGGAAAATTGTTTGCCACAGGAGAGGGGATATTTGTTTATGTTGAAAGAAAGCAAGCCTGTGTGAACTTCAGCCTGTTGTGTGTAATGGATGATGAGCATGTTTGTTATAGTAAAAATGGTCCTGGGACTTAACTTTCTTACCTTATTTTCCCCTGGAGCCAAACAGCTGTGTAAATAAAAGATTTGCTGCTTTGCCCTAAAAAAAGCAGTGGGTCTCGCTGTTGATACAGTATTAAAATCCAAAGAAGGTGCTGGGTTCATTTCCAATCATGCACTTAATTCAAAAGTTTGACACTAGAGCAGACCATAATATAATGTCTTGTTTTTTAAGTTTGTGTTTCTTTCAAAATAGGAGCGAGTGAGCAAGAGAGAGAGTCAGAAAGAGTGTGAGTAAGAAAGAGAGAGAGAGAGAGAGAGAGAGAGAGAGAGAGAGAGAGAGAGAGAGAGAGAGAGAGAGAGAGAGAGTCAGATATTATTATGCCACTGACCAGGAGCACTTGTTCCTAATAATGATCAAGGATCTATGGGGCCAGAGAGATGGTACAAAGGTTAAGGCACCTGTCTATCTTGAGCTGCTGCTGAGACAGACACTGGCTCCATCCCTGGCACTGGCACTCCCCCCGCACTGCCAGGTATAGCTCTTAAACACAGAGCCAGGAATAGCCCCTAACACCACTTGGTGTGCATTTTCCCCCACACACACACCCCCAAATGGATTTATGCGATATTGTTACTGTCATTGATTTCTACTAACATTCCAAAATATTATTCTACTCTTAACATTGGGATTGAGGAGTCAGAGAGTCTGGGTATAAGGTGCTTGCCATGAATCCACTTTAGTGTTAATCCTTGGTGCCACTTGTCGTTCCCAGAGCACCACCAGGGGTCAGCCCTGAGCATTGAGTTGACTGGGTGTGCCCCCCTCAAACCACAATAAATAATGAAATGGATTTGAGGTCTGGGTGTGTAGCTCAGCACTAGCACTTTCGCCTTCCTTTGTAAGGTTCTGGGTTTGATCCCTAGTAATAGGGATGAGTGAGATTAATGCTGAGGCCTGTTATATTGCTCCTGGTAGATTGCGTGCCTCGCATGTGTGGGCACTAGGTTCAAACCCCAGGATCGGCAAGAAAGGAAAAACAAAACAAAAAAAGAAATAAAAGTACTGCGTTTGAGCTCCTCCACTATTGAGCTAGATCTTGGGCCTGGATCTTGATGTCTTTTAAATGAAATTTCCTGTTCTGAGACATATAAATAGTTACTTATGGCAGCTCTAATTCTAGGACCAGTTTTCAGCACTGGGGATACAGAATGAAATGGGAACTTTCCCTCTGCTAGAGAGGCCAGATGAAGACGCACCGAAGGGACCAGAGTGATAGCACAGTGGGTTGGGCATTTGCCTTACCGGGGATCGATCTCCGGCATCCTATATGGTCCCCGAGCTCCACCAGGACTGATTCCTGAGTGCAGAGCCAGGAGTAACTCCTGAGCATTGCCGAGTGTGACCCAAAAAGCAAAAATAAATAAATAAAAATAAAGAGCACTGAAGCAAAACCCACAGGGCTCAGGGTCTGGGGCTTCTGTGGGCTCACTGGAAGCAAAGTGTCTTGGAAGTTGGATCTCCGATTCATAGACTTAAGTCACCTGTTCACCCTTCTCACTGACAAGCAAGGAAACTGAGGCAGGCTCTCTGCTCAGAATCATGCAGGTTAGCTAGCTCTCCAAGTTAGTTTATTGGCTTCCTCCAAGTCACAGCTGACTAACAGTGGTAAGCCTGTGGTCATGGTTGTTTACTTAATCCATACCTGCTGAATTTATAGTTTTATTTATTTATTTATTTATTTATTTTGGGTCAGCAGTGACATGTCATTTCTTCCGCTGTCCCAAGTTTGTGTCAGACACTAAACTGTCTGCCTGGATGTGCCAGTTCTAGATGCTTCCTAAGGCAGAGCCTATTCTGGCTGGCCTTTCCACTCACAGTGCATTTGCCAAGGTTCATTCTTGCTGAGTAGCAGAAGTTCGTTCCTCTTTATTGCAAATGAGATTCCAATGTATTGATGTATGACATATTGTTTATTCATTTACCTTTATGACTGTGGGTACTACTTTTTTTATCGATTCATATATATGGACATTAATATATGAATTTATGTAATTATATCTCTAACATAAGGAGTAGAATTGCTGGACCTTATGGTAAGTGTAATCTGTTTTCCAAAGTGGCCTCTCTATAGAATATTCTTACAGACCACATAATTTCCACAATTCTTGCCAATACCTGCTACTCTCTGACTTCTTATCACATGCTTTCTAGAGGTGGGCATGGAGTGGTATCTGCTGTGGTTTTGAGATGCATTTCTCTGCCTGCCAGCAATATTAAATGTTCTGAATTTAATTTTGAGGTCATTAGAGAACAGGGATTTATCTTTTTTGGAAGCAGACACATGTACAAAACACACTTAATGAGTACAGTTAGTGCCAAAGATTAAAAAGTAATTTAACTAGGAGGCAAAAGTTAGTTGGCTAATTGACCCTAAAACTCTGGAAAGTATGGAAATTTCAGAAAGTGAAAAAATTAATTTGATGAGTTGCTTATTATTATTATTGTTGTTGTTGTTGTTATTATTATTATTTTCTTTTTGGGTCATACCCGGCAATGCTCAGTGGTTACTCCTGACTCTTCACTCAGGAATTACTCCTGGCAGTGCTCGGGCGACCATATGGGATGCCGGGATCGAACCCGGGTCTTCCGTGTGCAAAGCAAATGCCCTACTTGCTGTGCTGTTGCTCTGGCCTCATGATGAGATATTTTAAACTTATGGTAAAATACACTATCTATAAACCATCTTTACCGCTTTTTAAGTATATAGCTTAGTTGTGTATTGACTGCCTTCAATAATTTTTTTCATCTTACAAAACCGTGAGACTTATTCCTTAAGAAATCCCAGAGGTAAGACTGTTTTTAAAATGGTTATGTAAAGTGAAAACAACATGACAGTCTGTCAGTTACATTATCTTGAGAAAGATGAGCGGTCGGAAGGTGCCTAGGGCACTTGTGCTTTGTCATAGGACAGAATTTATTAGGAGTTTAACTTCATAGCATTATACCAAGCTTTAGCATTAGGTTTTGAAGGGTTTTACTTACAAGTTAAACTAAAAGCATGTTTTCTCAATAGCTAACTGAAATTATATAGCTTTAAGAATTTCATGGTTAGTTTGAAAATATATTACCTTTATATTTGGACAGGAAAGGAACTGAGAGTGATTAACATTACACTGAGAAATTGAGTGAAAAAGGCATCTTCCCATATGATCTTCGTTGGATATATAGAATTAAGGAATTAGGGAAATTCTTCCTTAATTAGTAAAAAGAGTGGTACACTCTGCATGACACTGTTTTATTAAAACACTCAATTCCTTCTATCTTCCCAAGTGTTCTGAGTTATTTCCATGTTGAAAAGAAAATCACCAAATGAAGTATGAAAGCCTCTCTCTATTCAAGTACTTAAAATGTCCAGAACACAATTTGAAGGGACTGTGTGTGTGTGTGTGTGTATTATATATAAACAAATTACATTTTTTAAACATTAGCTCTTATATTGGAACAAGCAAAAGTATAATATAAACTTTTTTTTCCTCCTTGGGGATATATACCTGAGTGATTAGTGATAGGAGAAAACTCTTAAAACAACTTTTAGAAAAAAATGTTTCTGTTCAGACTATATGTTTTCCTTTTATGGTCTTTTTTTGTGTTAAGCGTACACTAGGTTGTAAGGGGGCAGCTGTCCAAACTGAGCACAGTGTAATAGGTGTTTTAATACAGCGTCTAGGAGGAATTGCTATACTAGAAACTGTGGTCATCTTTTAAATGTACAGGAAATGTGCTTATTAATGAAAGACATGCAGCATGATCGTCTGTGGAACTGAAAAGAAATACAGATGTCCGGGATTTATCCCCTGATGCTATGATTGATAAGATCCAGGGTAGGCTCTAGTTATTTAACTTTGTTGGGAGAGAGTGTTTGCTCTCGCACGGTGCACTGGGGAGAGAGTGCTCCCACACGATGCACGGGGGGAGTGAGTGCTCCCACACGATGCACTGGGGAGAGTGAGTGCTCCCACACAATGCACTGGGGGAGAGTGAGTGTTCCCACACGATGCACTGGGGAGAGTGAGTGCTCCCACACGATGCACTGGGGGAGAGTGAGTGCTCCCACACGGTGCACTGGGGAGAGTGAGTGCTCCCACAACGATGTACTGGGGGGGAGAGTGAGTGCTCCCACACGGTGCACTGGGGAGAGTGAGTGCTCCCACACGATGCACTGGGGGAGAGTGAGTGCTCCCACATGATGCACTGGGGGAGAGTGAGTGCTCCCACACGATGCACTAGGGGAGAGTGCTCCCACACGGTGCACTGGGGGAGAGTGAGTGCTCCCACATGATGTACTGGGGGAGAGTGAGTGCTCCCACACGATGCATGGGGGAGAGTGAGTGCTCCCACACGATGCACTGGGGAGAGTGAGTGCTCCCACACGATGCACTGGGGGAGAGTGAGTGCTCCCACATGATGCACTGGGGGAGAGTGAGTGCTCCCACACGATGCACTAGGGGAGAGTGAGTGCTCCCACACGGTGCACTGGGGAAGAGTGGGTGCTCCCACACGGTGCACTGGGGAAGAGTGGGTGCTCCCACACGGTGCACTGGGAGAGTGGGTGCTCCCACAGGGTGCACTGGGGAGAGAGTGCTCCCACACGGTGCACTGGGGAGAGTGGGTGCTCCCACACGGTGCACTGGAGACCCAGGGTGCTTCAGTGTGCCCTGTTGGTTGCACCAGGCAGTGCTGGGGGCCTCTAGGTCTGCACACAGTGATGTTCAGGAGACCAGATGATACTGGATAAAATCAGAGTTGAGCATTTGCAAAGCCTGGGCCTTAGTCCCTGTGTTAGCTCACTGGCCCTCTTGTGACTTATTTTTGAAAAACAAAGTTACATAAAGCATTATAATAATGATAATAATTCAATAATTCAATAAACCAATCATTGAACCCAGGCAGAAAAATGCCAAGTTTATAATAGCCCCCAAATAATACAGATGTAATTTTAGTATTTAAATGTAGAAAGTTTCTGGCTTTTGTATTCCTTTAATTTTTGTTTTGCGGTTCTAATGAGGTAGATAAATCATTAATTAAGGGCATTTATACAGCTCTACTACCTGTTCATGAGATAGAAGGTTACTGATCACCCAAGAAGCTTTAAAAGTTGCTTTTAACATAAGCAAATTCGACTCAGTGTTCAGCAAGTGAACTGAGGTAGTTTCAGTTCAGCAAGTGAACTGAGGTAAGTTTCTCCTACTTTTCAATTCCCCAAAAGAAATTTCATTTAGTGTTGCCTGGGGATATGGTAACTTGTTCCAGCGTTAGAGGAAATGAATGATAGGGCTGGGCATTGACTCGGTGGCACAGCCTTGCATGCATGAGACCTGGTCTGATCACAGCACCAGGAAAGTAGGAAAACATTTATAATATACCCAAAGCTATGTATATTGGTACTGCAGGGCAATTTAAGGAATTTCTAAGAGTGGTATTGTCTAAGTATTGTAACGCAAAGTACCTAGTCAAATGCAAGTTGTAGACATATTGTCAAGTTATATTTAGTGGACGGATTAGGCTGTGGTCCTCTGAGCATCACCAGGAGTGATCCCTGAGCACCTCCCCAAAATAAAATAGTAATGGTATTAAATATAATCATTAGGGCTGGAGCGATAGCACAGTGGGGAGGGCATTTGCTTTGCACACTGCTGACCCAGGTTTAATCTCTGGCATCCCCAAGCACTGCCAGGGGTAATTCCTTAGTGCAGAGCCAGGAGTAACCCCTGAGCATTGCTAGGTGTGACCCAAAGCACAATAAATAAATAAATAAAACATAAATAAATAAATACATAAATAAATACAATAAAAATAAATATAATCATTAATTGTTTATCTTCTTGCTTTTTTTTGGTCATCAAATTGCAAATTGTTATTATTTTCCTTTTCTAGAGATTAAGAAGCCACCAGTGGCCCCAAGCCGAAGTTTGTATTGGTAAATAATAAACCACCTCCACCTCCTATTGCTCCTAAACCCGATGTTGTGGCTTCTAGTGTTCCACAGTCAACAAGGAAAACCAAACCTGCAATAGCTCAAAACCCAAAGTTCTGAAAGCCTCATCTGTTCAAGACATCAGGCAGTCTCCAGCAAGGCAATGCACCGTGACCCTGGAAGAGCAGAAACAGGATTTACCTGAAAGCACTGACAAGGCCAATTGCAAAAATGTAGGTCACCAGAGCAATGATTATATTTCACCCGTGTGTTCCTGCAGTTCTGAGTGTAATCATAGACTTGGAAACAGAGAGAATTTGTATGTAAAGCAGCTAGTCCTAGCGCCCCCGGAAAGGCCTGAGCGTTTGGAAAACAGTAAAGTCGATGAGCCATCTTTAGCAGTAAGCACTACAAGTGTATGTGACTCTAATGGTAAGAAGGTCGAGAGCCAGAGTGGAGTAGTTTCACAGGCAGAAGGGAAGCTGAAAGATGTCTTAACCCAACCATCATCACCTTTGATTTCCCACAGAAGCACAGATCCACAGACAAATCTGAAATGAGTGATGGCTGTCATTCCGACAAACAACTCGGGGTTGAATTTGTTGATTTGTCATCTTCCCTGTCCAGCCTTGAAAAAGTTCCGGATCATCAGCTTTGCCACCTACAGGTTCCTCAGGGTGAATTTCAAAACTTTGAAACATGTCAGAAGGACAGCGAGAAAAGCAATCCTTGCGTTCACCCGTCTGAAGAGGAGGCTCTGGAAAATGGTAAGAGCAGTCCTGTTTTATCGTCAGATGGAGTTAGTAAGAAACCGGAAGTCAAAGACCTTGGTCCCTTAGAACTTCACTTAGTACCTTGTACCCCCAGATTTCCAACTCCCAAGCCGAGAAAGACTCGAGCCGCTCGTCTAGTGCGCCAGAAGTATGTGGATTCTCAAAGTGGAAGTCTGGAAGAACCAGAGCGTGTAGAGAATAGCCCTTTCAGTCCTTCCGAAGAGAGTTTGAAAAACCACAAAATCAGTTTTCTTCATCAGAATGTGTTATGTAACCAGGAACAGGGGGACAGAGTGAAACCAGGAAGTAAAAGTGAACCGAATATGGACTCCAGTTGTGTCCGACAAAATGCCGTCCCTTCACCAAAAGCCCCATGTCGTGGCACGCCTTCCCCTTGAAAAAATGGCCTCTCCTGTAAATACAGAGTCTCATGTGAATTCTGACCGAAAACCGGAGATGGTTCTAGTGTGTCACTTGAGGTGGATGAAGGGATCAGCTTTAAACGGTGCAGTATTTTATCTATGAGCCTTCCCAAGCAGCTTAAATTAAGTTGCAATGACCGTTTACCTACTGCCTGTAACCCAGACGTGTCTAGCCCTCAAATACACAAGGAATCTAAAATAAAAGATGAAACTTCCTCAAAAGTTGTCCCCAAAAACCTCAAAGACACAGTTTGCCTTCTGCAGGGGTGCTGAAAAGGCCGCTTCAGAGGAGCTTGTGGAGAAAAGTTCTTATGCCTCAAATGAAGCAAAAACAGCAGGGGAGAATCTAGAAAGAAATCACCGGCATTTGTGTGCCTCGAACCATGGGTTGTCGCCCTCCTTTTGACATACCTAAGCGGACTTCAGAAAAACCAGTGTGGAAATTACCTCATCCCATTTTACCCTTTTTTAGGGAACCCAGAATCCTTAAAGTCTGTAGCTGCCTCCTCAGATGGTGGACCGTCCACTTCCTTGACCAAGCCTCGAGCAAAATCATTGTCCGCTGTGGATGTGGAGAGGTGCACCAAACCATGCAAAGACTCTCAAAAGAAAAACTCTTTGAAGAAGCTGCTCGGTATGAAACTGTCCATCTGTTTCATGAAGAGCGACTTCCAGAAATTTTGGTCCAGGAGCAGCCAACTGGATATGAACGCAGGTAGCTTCTCGGGTGCAGACAGGAAAGGAACTGAGAGTGATTGGCATAGCGTGCTAGTAGGAGTAGAGAAGAGAAGCAAACCCACCAAGGCATATTCTGCCGATAATTATAGCATGGAATCCCAAAAGAAGAGGAAAAAGTCTCGGGCCCAGACCAATGCTGCTAGTGGACCAAGAGCAGAATCTTTAGATGACCAAGTGCTTTCCAGGGACACTTCATCTCAGGGGTCTTGCAGGACTGTTATAAGCAGTTCTTCCCGGAGTATGAGAATATACGTCACTATGAGGAAATACCAGAGTATGAAAACTTGCCCTTTATTAAGAGTCTAGAGTTTGAATGGCAGAATTCCAGTAGCATGGAGGATGCTGATGCGAATGTGTATGAGATAGAAGAGCCATAATGAAGCTCTAGAGGGCCAGCTGCAACTTGGACCCCGCATCCACATTCCAGGTAACACATAGGTGCTGGACAGGCGTGGCACATGTTTGCCCTTCACCTCTAAAATTCACTTTCAGCAACCCCATGAGATATATGCGTGGAGAAGAATCACTCGGTGAGAATGGTTGATTTCGGTGACTGCTTGATTCAAAGAAGTTTAACCTGGTTGTAGTTACTACAATTAGAACCCTGGATTAGTAGTTGCAGATACTGCATGTAAGACCTGGTGGGATGGAAAAGAGAATTTCCAGGCCTTAGTGTATCTACTTAGAAGTCAAGGAATCTGGGGAAGAAAGTTGCCCAAATCAGAAAGGTCGA
Organism: Cryptotis parvus; assembly: GCA_021461705.1. Classification (NCBI taxonomy): domain Eukaryota; kingdom Metazoa; phylum Chordata; class Mammalia; order Eulipotyphla; family Soricidae; genus Cryptotis; species Cryptotis parvus. Next base: position 359 of record JAJIBD010014461.1, on the reverse strand, counting down.
TTTGCTGGGTATCAGAAACCAGAAGTTACTTAATCCTGGCTTGCCCTTTGGTGTCCTTGTCAAGTGAAAGCTCTAAAAGCTGCAAAGGTTACTAAAGTTTTTGGTATTCTTTTAATTGTTGAAGAAGGTCATTTGTGACTTTAGATGGGTAAAGGGGGAAATGCAGGGAGTACATAACTGTTCTCCTTGCTCTCTGTACTTTCTAGTCTTGGTTACTCACTTCCATCTGTATGTATAGGACACAGGTATATCCATGGTGTACGTGTATCGTTCTTGAAGGTCCAGCTCAGCAGTGGTTGACTTTGTAAAGCTTCTGTGGTAGTGGGAGGTGCTAGCATCTTGTTCTGACTTCTCAGTTA